>JASCZW010000368.1:0-15041 GCA_034211315.2 Aedes japonicus | reverse complement strand
TCCCGCTTCACTTTACTCAATTTTTGAGTACAATTGTATGCTATCTCTTTTTCTCTCATGGAAATGTTACTCAATTTTCGTTGAAAAGTGGATCAACTGAATTTTTGAGTAGATCCACTTTTTACGAAAATTGAGTAACATTTCCGTGAGAGAAAAAGAGATAGCATACAATTGTACTCAGAAGTTGAGTAAAGTGAAGCGGGAGTGTACTATGCTCTTATAGCTTTTCCAAACGTAATACGCTAGGTATACTTTCAAAAATTATCAATTTCCAGAGCTTCAGTGGCGAGCAGTAACACAAACCCAAAAACGACTTTTTGTAGGCCTACTCAAGAGCTATAGTTTGACATATAAAAATCGTCTTTAACTTTTTATTCTTAGTTTAATATTCAAATCTGCAAATCTTATTAATAGTCCTTATCATCTTCGCTAGGGTGCAGACCGTTTCGCGTGATACCGCTCAGTATGCACGAACCACTCTTAAGGTCCAAACGCAATGCGGACGGAAACGGAACGGAAGCGGTAAGTTTGACAACTGTCACAAATGACGTCGATGCGTCCAACTGGAATCAACTTGGATCTAATCAGTTTTCTATCCGACAAGCAGGTTAAGTCAGATTGGGCTCTTCCCCTACCGTTGCCGTTCTGCTTCCGTTAACACTATTTTTGAACCTGTTGGCACATAAACCTCTGTGTGCTCTCTAGTTTACTTAGGTAGCTCTTAGTACTCAAAGCCCTAAGTAGTACCTAAGTATAGATAGGGCTGCACTGGTCAGGAGCTTACGCTTGCCGATATAGCCATAGAGGTTTTCTTGCAGGCGTAATCGACGTGGTTGATAAATGACAGCTTGTCGTCAATCACAACCCCCAAGTACCTCAGGAACCTCTTTGAGGTTACTGTGCATTTGCCTGCATTAATCGTCGCTTCTTGCTCCGACTTGCGGTTGTTTACAACCGTGATCTCAGTCTTATGATGGGCATGCTCCAGTTTCCAGGAACTCATCAATCTCTCCACAATGCCAATGGATTCGATGGATTCTCCATGTCATCTGCGAACCCGACGATCTTCACCGCATTCGGGAACTTAAGTCGCAATACCTATTCGTACGTTGTGTACCGTAGCACCGAACTCAGAGTCGAACCATCTGGGACGACTGCGGTAATCTGGACACGACTCTGACCTACCTCTGTATTGTACAACAGTACCCGATTGTACAGGTATCCAGTTATCTGGAGGCGTTGGAGTGAGTTGGCGAATGAACCGTGACCACTGCACAGAAGCGGACTCCTCGCCTCTTGCCACTTAGGTGGCAATCTAGGTGACGGACAAAATGGCATCCAGCGCCGAATTGCCTTTACGGAAGCCAAACTGGTTGCTCGATAGACGGCCTGTACCCTCCGTGGATTACCCTCTTGAGCACCTTACCCGTCGTGCCCAGCAGACATGGCTTCCCTGTCTTTGGTAGCAATACCAGATTTTCCAGGCGTCCGGGAAGACTTTAGAAGAAAATCTGTTCTCATCGCCATGGGGCTCTAGGAGCGAAAGACACCCTCATTGAGGCATCTTTGCATTAAGTGCCAACAAAATAGCCATCTTGATGGTCCGGCTCGGAATACCATCCCGTCCTGGCGCTTTATTCACCTTGAGCGACTTACTTATCGCAATGAGTTCTTTATTCGTCACCGTCACCACATCTCCAACTCCTATTGTGCCCTTATCAATGCCCACGCGACTACGGATGTTCAACTGAGCTGACCATGCCTCCATCGCTATAACAGCGTAATGGTCTGGGATACTGAAACGCTGGTCATGGAACAAATCTACGGCGGCTGGGCCCAGGAACTCAGATCATGGTTCGGAAAGAGTACGCCAACGATCACCTGCAGCAGCTCTGGTGATTGCTCGGTAGGATTCACCGTTCCTCTGGTTTTTGCTAGTACTATCGTTTGCATTAAAAAAATGGACTGTTTTCGGATGGTGATAAAAAAAGGCTAAGACAGATAATTGCTTTTGGTAAATTTCCCATGGAAGGTAATAATTTAAGCTTACTTGCAAAAAACTACTACGCCCTTGCAAATGGCCTTCCAAAGTTAACCGGAACATTCACCATGGCGGACGCAAACATGCGTGTAGGCATGGTTTTGAGTTCTTTCTTCGTTTTATATATCAATTCCTCATCAGTTTTCGTGACAAAATTGATGGAGTAACCCTTATGGTTCATGTTGGTCCAGATATTCTCGATAGGACGCAGTTGGGGTACGTTGGGTGGGTTCGCCGACTTGGATACCACATCGATATTCAGCCGCTCCATCTCCTTCGAGTAGTGGGCTGACGCTAGATCCGGCCAGAACACCGCGTCTTCGCCCTTATGGTATTGCTTGATGAACGACGCAACTTCCGGCAGGCATTTCTAACTATATATTTCCCCGTTCCCGACCAGTCCGGAGCGGAAGAAGAGTGGCTTTGACATCCCCTTTTCGCTGATTGTCAGCCACAGCAGCACCTTCTTGGGGAACTTGGATTGAGAAATATACTTCACCTCGGCGCTCACTTCCTTCGTGAGGGAAATAATATACGAAGTTCCGTGCCAGTCGTTGCCATCCAGGGTGAGATAGGTCTCGTCGCCCATCACCACCGCCACGTCGCGATTTGCCGGGAAAATCGAGTTGACTATCCTATTCAGCCGCTGCCACTGCGTCATTGCTTGCAGCTCCGAAACCAGTAGATGCGGCTTCCGCTTGCTGACATGTATGTTCATGTTCGCCAGATACTTTTTAACTGTTTGGCCGACTCCCGGCCAAGCGCACGCAGCAATGTTGCCACGTTTACCTCGTTCTTCCTCTTCAGCATCCTTTGGAGCTTCTTGTCGCTCAGGGTCGTCGACCTTCCGGAACCGGGCTTTCTTTCGATGCTCTGATTGCTTTCTAATAGTGCCAAGAAGTTGTAGACAAAGTGCCGCTCGATGTTCGTTTTCAACGCGGTGGGGTGCCGTTCTTTGAACCCACACACTTCTGAACGGAGTTGCTTCACTGTTTTTGCCATCACGGTTAGAGTTCGACTGATAGAGCTGTCAAATTTTGTCTGCAGACTCATGGGTTACTATGATTGATGCTGCATTAGTAGTTTTGCCAGTGCGGGTGAAGTTAAACCCATGAAAAATCGGCAATTTACTACGGTAAATTTACTAAATGCACAGTATTCTTCATCACAGACTTCAAATTTAAGTAAGGTAAATTTCCTATGCATTAGTGAGACATAGTTAAGGGAGCCACCTAAGCATTGTGCTTCAGTCTTTCAGCGATCTCGAAGAAGTTGTGTAGCACTCGGTTACGCACCGTCAAGTCATCTGTCACTAGAAACATGTCTGGACGTGGCAAACTTGCAATCGGATTGCAGTTCCCACTCGGTCGCATTCACCGTCTGCTACGGAAGAGCACTACACCAAGCGTTTTGGTGCCAGTGCCCCCGTCTACCTCGCTATGGTGATGGAATACTTGGTGGCCGAAGTCCTCGAGTCGACAACGAACGCCGCCCGTGACAACAAGTAGACCACATAGGCGTAGCCAGGATTTCAAATAGGGTGAGGCAAGAAATTTATTTAGAGAGAGAGAGAGAGAGAAAGAGAGAGAATTACACCGTCTTCAATCGGTGGTTGCACATACTGAACACATTTCATTATACAACGGACAAAACAACGCTCGGTGAACCAGTAGAGTAGGGACATTTTCAAGTTCCACCGGCTAGTGCAGAAATCGAGCCCTCACTTTGTGACAATCCGCCTGAACGACGGGTGGATTATCTTCTCTACACTTACCCAAAATACTGTTCAATACCCGTCAAATTTTGGCAACAAGATTCAACAATTCTAGGCTTGTTCTGGAATTTAAAAAAAAAACAGAAGAGATTTTGAAAACCTTAGGTTTATCACATGCTTCAAAATCGAACCGCATAAAATAGCAACCATGGTAAAATCTAGCGGGTACTGCCATGTGTCGAAATATTCACTTTAAAGTCGTGTTGGATTTTTGTACAGTATAACCACCGATTTTGTTCACAGTTTGTACTGAAAATATACTTTTCCTCCACGACCCTCTCACCCACACTGAAAATTAAATTTTGATTTTATTACGAAATCGAAGGTTGTATTCGTTGTAGATAGATTCGTACTTTTCAAGAAGCTGCCTTCGTACTCAATGCCACACGCGTAAATGTCTAAAACACGAAGCATTTATTGGCACAGAAAGAACATTCGTGCATTGTACGAAAACAATATAAACTACTACGAATATTTTGTTATCAATAACAAAGAAACTCTGGTCGTTGCATGACTGACTGACAGATCTTCTATATGGCCTCAGTATGTAATTGAATAAATAAATGAAAATAAATCAATGATTTCAGCACACCTGTTTTGGCAACCCTGCTAGTGCCCATACCGAATCGCCGAATTCATATTGACTTACGTTGACAAAGGCGAAAAATCGTGCTATAAGAAGAAAGGTTCGGGTTACCGTGAGTTGCCTACCTACCTATCTTACAGCTAACATAAATACTAAGACCAAATTAAATTACTATTGTTGCACAGGAATTACGATAGTGTCAGAGAAAAAAATAGAGAAGAAGAAACTTAGCTGAAACGAAAAAGGAAACTAAAACTGTGAGTAAAATGCTCGAAAATTTTAACCTAATTACTTACTCTAAATTTAAATTAAATATATTACAGTTTGATCTGTTGTATAACAAGATACAGAAATAGTTTCTATCGAATCCAACTTGATCCGAACAACATCTGACTAGCAATACCAACATGTATGAGTGCGATTGAAGAGAAGCAGCAATTGGTTGATCTTCATGATATTCATTTCGTGTACTGTACAAAGAGGTGTAATGATAGCATTTCACCAGATGACAAGCATTAAGAATGTTCATACAATTTACGAGACATTTGTTCTATGTATATATTTTGTTGTTAGAAGGCACGAAATGCATCTACACAAGGGACTTTTAACAAATCCCTAAATCGCAATTTTCAATGGATTCGCATAGATTGTTCTTAAGAAGCTTCTATAGGATTGGTACAGTTGTAAAAATTAAAAGTTTACGAAAAAAAAGTTTGCTTCGAGCATCGGCTGTGAATGGTTGTGTCGATGCTTTTTTATGCACTATTTTGTTATATGGCGCGTTTCGTATTGTTTCGGTTATCTATAATTCGGCGATGTGAGTAATCGAGTGAGCACAGAAAAATAAACAACAAATATGCTTCCTGGTGAGATTTGGGGGTTCGCCCGGCTGGTGATCCGGTGGTGGGGATCACAATTAATTGTGATCCATAATATTTGTGTGCCATGCTCGACGTACCACCATATCCTGGAGCAAGTAACCCACTATCCCAATTTGGGATTGGCTCCAATAGCACTTTAAAAAAAAATAGAGGTGGGTTATATCTAGGATATAAGCGCAAGTTTAACGTAGGATCGCGTTGGTGTTTCCCTTCTTATGAAATTACCTTCCCTTATTTGACCTGCATTCGTGCGAGGCAGGCGCTTGTTATTGCATTAGTTTGAGATCACCAGTTTTTTTCACATTGAGAATGTATGCTAGCCCCAGGCATCATCTGGTGGTTCTCTGTGTAATAACAGCTCATCTGGCAACAACGGAGTAGCAACTTCGGGTGGTCAATCATGTTTATTATCTTACTCATGCTCATAGCAACGGATAAAATCTTCGAATGGGATAAAACAACTGCTGTCTTGTCCCTAAAACTGGGATATGAGTTGTTTCGTCTCGCCCGTAGAATGTCATATTTTAGAAAAAATTTAGTCTTTACTATTTAAAAAAAATTCTCAGGGATGTCCACTATTTGCACTTTTTTGCTACATTTTGCCAGAAAGTCAAGGCAACTTCACGCTTTTTCATTGAGGCAAAGGGGCAATATATCAAACATTAACACTAAATAATAAAAAATTGAAGTCATTACTAAAATTATAAAAAATTTATTCGAAAGTTAGGGGGGGCACCGGCCCCCCTCTGCCCCCCTCTGGCTACGCCTATGGTAGACCAGAGTCATTCCATATAACCTACAACTGGCCATCCGCAACGATGAGGAGCTGATAAACTCTCCGGTGTGACCATTTCACTAGTTAATGTTTTTGAGAAGAAAGCAGAACATTTTGAGAAGAAACATTTTGAGAAAAAAAAAATCAGAAGAAACTCTGAAAATTTATTTTCTCAAAATATCTTTCAATCGTTTCGTAAACTTGGCTTTTGTACATAAAACAGTCTCGTATATTGTGTGGAGCTTGTTGAACTTTCCAAGTTGACGAACATTATTTTGTCAATTTGAAATAGTGGTGTGTTGAATATTTTAATTAACAGGCACCGATGAAGTGGCAACAATAAGATAAAGGGTGTTTCGATCAAAATTTGGTCGACTTAAACTTGACGCATTTCCTTTCATCGTTCATTAAAACATTTTGCACACCACTCATTTTGAAGATGTGTGCGTGTAGCATCATGCCTCTATTTTGGGTTTGAGATTAGCACTTCCGTTATCAAAATGTCGTCGAAGGAAGAGAGGCAAAGCATTAAAATTTTGCACGTGCATGGTGAAAATCGAAACTACTCTCACGCCAAGTTGGCGAAATTGTCGTATTAAAAGTGTTCGGTGAACGTTTGTCGACAGTCAGGAAAGCGGGATCGGGCGGAAATTGAAAGCCGGAGGCAACAGCGACGACAAAAAGAGTTGCCCGCTGTTTCGAGCGGAACCCCAACCTCTCCGTCGCAGATGTCGCAAAGAAGCTGAGAGTAGCGCCTTCAACCGTGGATAGAACTAAAAAACGAGCTGGACTGTCGACTTACAAGAAAGTGGTGACTCCAAATCGCGACGATAGACAATACACGACGACCAAAGCCCGATCGCAAAAGTTGTACACGACGATGCTGACGAAGTTTGATGCGTGGTACTGGACGATGAAACTTACGTCAAGGCAGACTTTAAACAGTTTCCTGTATAGGAATTTCATAATGCAACCGGACGGGGAACGGTGGTAGATATTGTCAAGCACATTAAACTGTCAAAATTCGCGAAGAAATATCTGGTGTGGCAGGCCATCTGTACCTGTGGCTTGAAGAGCAATGTTTATCTTGCGAACGGAACCGTCAACCAGGAAATTTATCTGAGTGAGTGCCTACAGAAACGTCTATTGCCTTTCCTAAAGCGTCACAATTGTTCCGTTCTGTTTGGCCGGATTTGGCATCTTGCCATTACAGAAAAAAGACCATGGAGTTGTATGCTGCCAACAACGCTCAAGTGCTGCCCAAGGATAAGAATCCTCCCAACACGCCAGAGCACCGCCCAATCGAACAATAATGAGCCATCGTTAAGCGGAAACTTAAGAAGACTTAAACAGCTGTTGTAAGCGAGAAACAGTTCAAGGCAAACTGACGTTCTGCGGCGAATTAAGTGAACAAGGAGACTGAACAAAATGTTATGGCAGGGGCTAAACGCAAGACCCGGAAACTCGCATTCCGTAAAAATGAAGCTTAGCTGAATATTTCTCGTGTATTCTGTATTAACTGAACTTGAAAAAGAAAAAGAATTTGAGTTATTTATCGACTAACACACATTGCTGTTTGACCATATTTTGATCGGAATACCATTTATTATCGTTCGGATCTGGACACTCAACATCACAGTATCCTTTTCCAACATCAACACCTTTCTTAATTTAGAACCACAAAAACTAAAAACCCAAAAAGGCCACCACAGTTTTAAAAGAGATAAATTTAATGATGCATCTACTCTTAGAACAACAATAATATTAGGGGGGGGGGCTCAGAAAGAATTTTATTTTAAATGAACGGAAAAAAGACTACTAATCACTAACACCTAAAGAAATCAATTGATGATATTATAAATATAGATTTGTTATAAATGTACAATGCATTGTACAATTAAAATGGCCCACACTTAGCCATAGTCATATGCATCATTTCGAACAACTCATTGAGGCTGTACCTGTAGGAATTTTAAAACAATTTAAAATGATTTTTTTTTGTTTAATCCTGCAATTTTCTTATTTTTCCAGATTTTTTTTGTGCTAATGATATGCAAACTAATTTATGAAACAATCAATTCCTACAACTATAAACAAGCAACAAACAAGTTTGTTGTATAAAACTTGACTGTTTTTCTCCGTGTAGTTTCGTTAAAGGAAACAACGAAAAGATTCGCGAGTCCAACCATCGATTTGGAATTTTAAACTAAATTTAATTTTTAGTTTAGAAGGTTTCTGTTCATCTCCTAGATGTATGACGACGACAGGCGTTAATATCCGGCAAATAACCCCAAAAGAAACCCAATACTAACCCGTGCAGCAAGTTGTAATCCAAAGTCAAAACCACAGGCTCGCATACTGCCGCCGTTACATAAGCAGGCCTTGATTATCCAATGTCATCTTCACAGATCTTGAACACGACCGAGATTAGTATCTGGTCGTAAGTGATCCAACCGATTTGTTTACGGAAGCGACCCGCACGATGTCAATCGACAGCCGGATCCATTCCACCACTGCTGTGCTGCAGCCGGCAATGATAACAAACGCGTAGTGTGTGACATTCGTAACCCCAAACAAACAAATTATCAGTTTTTTTTTTTTGGAAACAGGTTGTACATTCGTTTTATAAACCCAACCAAGATTTCGACACCACGTGACATCAATATGATTCCTCGGAATCGAAACTATGCGCTCGCCTGCATCCGTCGTGCGGGGCGTAGGTTGGGCGCCGACGGTGAGGACGATGTCAGGTGCGGGAATCGCCGTGGAGAAAGATATTACGAAATTGCGTATTCGGACGGTACAACACACTCGAATGACCGAATACGATTCCTTACCGGGAGGGTAGGAATGACATAAAATGGTAGTTTAATGTTACAGCGAGCCTCCAGCTCGCAAACGGAATTCGATAGCATGGCGATGGGGGCAACGGGTGAGACGAATAAGGTTACACGCACATGTGAATATATTATCTCTTTGTCATCAGCGTTGGGATGCTGCTGATGGTGGTCACACGATGACCGAATGTCAATAAACCTCACTTATTACATCAAATATTTGCTATCGCTATCAAGACAGCGAGGGGTGCTGTGAAGGATTAGTTTGTGGTAATGACACCGAAAGTTTCTTTCATAGCGAATCACCCCTTACCGACGTTCAACTCTCTTTTTAATCAAATACTACTACCTTTGACAAATCGGTGTAAACATTTCATAATCCCAGTAGCTGCCGTCCGTTTATTTTTCGGAAGTTGTTGACCTACCTTCAGCAAGAGATATTTTTTCGGATGGTGTAACTTCAGCGCGAATAGGATGTGCAAGTTTCGCATCTGTGGGCGTCGATTTGGCAAACTCGCACGCTCAAATATTTAATTTACTGGCGGAAATCGATTTCGAAAATGCCTTGCTGATAACTTCATCGTGTTTGATTCTGCATTTGCGTGAAATGAATCTATTACGAAGGCGCAATCCGCCGCGGGTAAAAGTAAGCGCGCAAAAAGTTATTTTCTTCGCGCATACCGATTTTACGACCTCTTACCGTTGAAGATGTGGCGCTTCTTTTCCCATTCAAAAAAAGGCCAATCAGCAGCCTGCAGGTAAACCTTCTTACACTCTGTTTGGATTAATTAATTAATGCGCAAACTCGAATCTCCGCTCACATGGATGCATATTTTCCCGAGGTTTACGCCTGCTTGGATGATGGGGTCGCTAGGTCGTCGTATATTTTTCCCATGTCTTTCATTCTCTTCCGGCTGTAGATGGGTGTCTTACCTCTTTCTTCGAGGGGTGAGGTTAGCTGTTGATTGAAAGGTGAAACACGAATGCGGGTGATTGCTGTTCTCATGCACAATTTTGCGCTATTGATCTGCATTTTTCGAGCAAGGTGTGGAATTCTCTTCCTCGTGATTACCTTCTATCGGATTGTGCAATGACTTACAGCACATTAAGATTACAATTATTCATGATAGGATTAGTTATGCACATAGCTGATCTAAATGTTTGGGCAACGAACAGCGGTCAAGAATGTTAACATTTAGAACCCTTATATTTGATTGTCATTTTTAACAACTTTAAAACGTGTATGGAATCTCTAAGGTCCCTGTTATTATTTGATGAAAAAACACAGCAGGCTAAATTTCGAAAAAGTGGCCGAAAATAATGTAAAAAAAGTTGTTTCAAGAATGGTACCCTCCCAACAGCCTTGACAATGGACGGTTCCAAATGTTAGTACTTTGGATAAAAGTATTCATGGATCAAGGGATCAGGGATGCATCTTTACACATAAGGGAAGGTCCATTAATTATGTCACGAGGTAGGGGGGGAGGAGGGTTTGGAAAAACGTGACGACCATATAAAAAAATTTGAAGGTCCATACAAAAAACGTGCCAAGGGGGGGGTTATAAAAAGTCACTTTTTGCGTGACGTAATTAATGGACGTTCCCTTAGATGCAATCAAGTGAATTTAACTATTAAATGGTAGAGGCTAAACAAAATTTCAAGCTCTTCTTTAGCCATATTAACGTTTTATAGTCTGTAGTTCATCTTGTTGAATAAACTAACCCACAACAAGCTTTTTCTCGCAAACTAGGCAATCTAAATAGCAATTTTCACGACACAAATCCCAAATAATTTTTTTTTAAAGAACAAATTCAGAGTAACTGGTTATTTTCTCTTCTTTGTTTTTATTTCTTCTATCACTTCGCACTATCTTGTCTACTATACCTCCTCTTCCACTTTGCATCTCTTCTTTCGTGGATGCCATCCGTGTCTCCTCGTCCGTTTTTTTTCTACCACTTCTCCTTTTATTAAAGTCTTCTGCTGCGACTATTCTTCTTATGCGTTTCTGCATTACATATTTTCTTCAGTACATATTATTCTACTTGTTTTTCTGCTCCGTTCTTTCTCATTCAACATTGCCAAACCATCCACCTTTATTAAGTTTTATTCAAGTTTAATGAAAGCCACTAGAAATCAATTTGGTTTTATAATGGCATCAAAAGGCCCCAGAAGGTTGCATATTTTAGTCATATTCCTCAACTTTCATTTACTCTTATCAAAGGTTTTATTTCGACTTAATGAAGTCGTAAAATGTTGTTGTGAAATACAGTTTAAGGACTCATTTATATTATCTTATTATGATAAGCTGAAAAAGCATTTTGAAACCATTATTTCTCCTGTAAATGCATTTAACGGCAAATTGGCATTGAAAGAAGTCCTATGATTCTAAAACGGCAAAAAAACATGTCCAAATGCTTTTTGGCAAAATTGTGATTTTTCCCAAGAAATGTAAGAAATAATTGAAATTTGGAAAAATAAATGCACTATATTTCAAATGCAATGAAATTAAACTATACATAGGAGACCATTTTCGGCATTTCTTTTTAGAAAACCTTATTGAATTCCATAAATTTTCAGGAAATTCATAATTAATTTGTCGAATATATTTGTTTTTGTTGCTGTGAACTCGCATTATTTCCGAGCACATTTTCGTCTCTCACTTGTTTTCACCAACGTCTAAAGAGTGGGCCACTTTGTACATATTTCAACTTTAAAGAAGCATAGAGGAGGTGTTGGTAGACAAACCTGTTTTGAATGTAGTTTTATCAACAAATCCGGGATGTGTGCTATACTTAAGCAAGCCGAACTCTTCTTTCCTACTTTTCGGTACCTTCTATCTGCCTCTATTCTTCCGTAATAATTTTGGTTATTTTCTTCCGTTTATTTTTCCGGTTTGCTTGTTCCGTTTCTTTCACTTTGCTTCTTTTCTTTCTGTCCTTCTTCCGAATTGTTCCTTGTTTCTGCAATTCTCGCAATCTCTTCTTTTGCTCCATCCCTACAGGTCCACCTTTTCTTCTTTTATTTCTTTTTCTGTCATTCTTTCTCAACATTTCGCTATATTTTAACTTTTTTATCTCTTTTTCACTTTTGCCCGCATTTATTATATCGTATATATTTCTCATACTACACTTCATTCACTTTGGTTTTCCTATGTGCCGCTTGCTGTTTTCCACATTGTAGATTCTATAGCGTTTGCATTTTCGCTATTTCATCCTTCATCGACTTCCTTTCTTTGGCGTTGTTCCTCACTTCAGCTGCATTCCACCTTCTTCCACTACTTTGCTTCGATTATCATACCAAATATATTCTCTAAATCCATGTATTCTGCATCACTCTCCTATTTATCTAATTCTGCTTCTCACATTTGTTTTGTTTCCATATTTCATCCTGTTTTCAGGATGATGCAGGATGTGCAGTTTTGCTTCTAGATATGAAGCTTTTCCTCTCAAAACATGTTTCAGTTAAGATCGTGGACCTCCATGAATTTACATCATACTCATTAACTATAAAAAAAATGATATTTTAGCTTGTAGATATGAGTATCCTTATTCAAGAAGAATATTTGATTGCTTCGGACCTTCCTGAATTAATATAGTATACATAATTCACCAAACTATTGGCGAGTTTTGCTTATAGGTATGATAAACTTAACTACAAGGAGTTTTTGGGTAGCCTAGAGTAACTTTTTACCTACTTGATTAAGCTTTGATTGTTAGATCTCCATGAATTTTATTTAAACACATAACTTACCGAACTATTAATGGTTTTGCTTGTGGATATGATGACATTTACTCCAGAGAGTGTTTGTATAACAACGAAAATCCTTTCGCTTCAATACTTGGTTAAGCTTTCCAAGCAACCAAAAGTTCTGATAAAAGGATGTTTTTCGGTCTAACCAGCAAATCGAAGAATTATGGTGAGAATTCGATTCAGCATATTTTTTAAGTAATTTATCGAACTTTCTACTTTACATTAAATGTTTGAGATCCTAACGGTATTCTTGTCGACTTCTAAAGAAAACTTTGAATGTTACTAAAAGTTCATTCAAGAGGTTGTAGAGAATGTTATTCAGCTCAAAAGTACCTCAAACGAACACATCAAAACCAAAACAAAAAACAAAAAAATCATTTATATTCGACATTTTGGTTCTTCTGTAATCCTCCCGCAAATTTGTTTTCAGAGAGCTGTGATGTAAAAAAATTATTGAGTTCAATTTGATGATTTGTAAATATTTTTTCAAAAATACTTACTACCTAGTCCTCCATTTTAAAACCGAGATACCTCTGTGCCACTGTGCCATATGGGTTATGCTATGATTTTACTCGAAGCATTGATTCCATACATTAGTACTTTTTTGTTCACTAAGGCTTGCTTCATTTAGAATTGGAACAAACTTTTGCCCATATTGTGGCGCTCCTGGTGGACGGATTTGAAAGTTCTTGGCGCCCACGTGTCGGGAAATTTGACTTCGGGAAGGAATCAAGTCGTATCGAGCTAGCAAACAGCCAAATCGGACCATAAAACAGAATAGTGTGGCCAAAATCCGTGCTCGGAAGCTATACGACCAGGTGCTGACCAAGTTCGACGGGTGTCTTCTGATGGACGATGAAACCTATGTCAAGGCTGACTTCGGGCAAATCCCAGGTCAAAAATTTTACTTGGCAACGGCTCGGGGGGATGTTCCAGCCAAATTTAAATTTGTTTTTGCCGACAAATTTGCACGAAAATTCATGATTTGGCAGGGCATTTGCAGCTGTGGCAAAAAAACGAAAGTTTTCGTTACAAATAAGACAATGACGTCGGAACTATACCAAAAAGAGTCTCCAAAAACGAATTTTACCGTTCATTGACCACTTGGCTGGATTGCTTAGCACACTTTCCTCCTGTTGATTTTTGATTCCATTTTGATTTTTTTTATAGTGTGTCAAAATGCGTTGCAATGTTCTGGGAGTTCCCTTTATGTGCCAAAGGTCCCGATGTGTTGACAACCCAAATTGTTTTTTTTTTCTGCTGGACCTGGCCACCAGACAACGCATATTGGCAAGGTTACTGTTTTCGTATTTCTATAAGCTCAACTGTCAAAAGTTTTATTAAAGTTTTGTACAAATTTCAACTTTAAACAAGCAGAGGTGTTGGTGAACAAAACAGTTTTGATAAAACAGTAGTTTTATCAACAAGGCCAGGAAGGGTGCTTTACGGCTGAAATAAAACTAAAATTGTTACTTGGACATGTCGATCTCTTCTTTTCTACTATTCGGTATCTTCTATCTGCTTCTTTTCTTCTCTCATCATTTTCTGTTCCATTCCTACAGGGCCACCTTTTCTCGATCATATTTATTTCTTTTTGTGCATTTCTTTCTCAACACATTTCGCTATATTTTTACTTTATTTTTCCTCTCTTTTTCACTTTTGCTCGCTTTTCTTACATCGATTTGTTTCTCGTTCTACACTTCATCCACTTCGGGTGTTGGGTTTTGCGCCACTTGCTGTTTTCCATATTGCTGATTCTATAGTCTTTGCTTTTTCGCGATTTTATCCTTCGTTGACTTCCTTTCTTTAGCGTTGTTTCTCACTTCAGCTGCAATTCATTTTCTGCTACTTTTATTCTACCGATTGTGTTTTCTAAGTTCATGTTTTTGGCGTCGTTCTTTCATTTTTTAATTCTAATTCTCTTTGTTTCTTGTTCTGTGCTTCTTCTCATATAGTTTTTCTTATTTGTTTGCTTTCCAATAGCCAATCTAACAGTCATCGTTTCGCAGGACCGCTGGAATGTTTATCGGGTCGTTTCCATATTGCACTATATTTTCATCATATTTTCACCAGTGCAGAATTATACGGTTTTGCTTTTAGTAATGAAAGTCTAGAAAAACTGTTTTTCTCAATACTTGTTACAGTTTAGGTCGTGTACCTCCATGAATTTACAGAAGATCGATACGTTCGCTTGTAGATATGAAAACCTTTATTCCAGAGAAATCTAGGATAACCTAGAACAACGTTGCATCTCAATATTTGTTTCAGCTTAGATCTTCGCATCTTCCTGAATTTATATTTCGTGCATAATTCACCAAATAATTGACGAGTTTTGCTTGTAGATATGAAGACCTGAACACCAATCTTGAATAACCTAGAATAACTTTTCACCGACTT
>JASCZW010000367.1:0-149402 GCA_034211315.2 Aedes japonicus | reverse complement strand
CCTCGGAACCACAGGTCTCCGGTAAAAATTGAGAGGCCATGGGTGGGCCTGGGCTGATGCGGGCTATGGAGAGGAAGCACTATACGCTTCCTAAAGTGCTGGTAGTCGCAGAACAGCTGAATGCGATAATAGACTTAACGTTGACTCATCAACATGGACCTCAAACATAGCATGTTGCAGCATCGTAGGTCCGTCCAGGCGGCATGTCACGAGGAACGAACTGGAAGCTAAGCTCCTAACCAATCAAAGTGCCAGGAAAATGGCAAGGCTAGTAGCAGTGGAAAAGGCCGGTAAGTGCACGCAGAAAGAAGCGCGAGATCCCGGTAGTCGCCGGGGGAAACAGCACCCGGTGGTTCAAAGAAGCGGCTGATGTCTGATGGTACCATGAACCCAGAAACATATGCGAGCGTGATATCGGGACTGGCGGGTCCAATTGCACGTCCTGCGGGGCAAAAAAGCAACGGTGGCAAACGCGGAAAAGGCGAAAAAAGCGGCAAAGGCGCAAATATTGCCAAAACCAGCTCGTGTTGTGTGTAACCCCATGCAGAAGGCCCAAGTGATAGGGCTTGTCCCAGTTATGAACGGGACAACAAAAGAGGGACGAGCGATGACCCTTCCAGAGGCAGGGAAAACCCTTGGACCAAGGACCGGAAAAAGGGAGATAGACCCCAGAAAGAAAAAGCGTACCGAAGTCTGGCTCGAAAGCGTCACCGTGGTGAGGCCCTCATTGGGAAGACCGAAAAGTCTAAGTACTCTTAAGTCCTCAAGGTGATGCGCGGCGACGAAGCTCGCGGATCTAGCCGCCGATGTGCGGAGTATCCGCCATACTCGCACCGGCGAAATGATCCTAGAGCTTAAGAAGGACACTAAGCTGAAGGGCCCAGTGTACAAAAAGCTGGCTGAAGAGGCCCTAGGAGTGGAAGTGGAGGTTCGTGCCCTAGCCACGTTAGTGACTTTAAAATGTAAAAACATGGACGAGATCAAGGAGGCTGGTAAAATCTCCACGGCTATCAACAGCCATATGGCTGCGAAAGGTTCCACTAGGGACTCAAGTGACCACAAAACTCAAAGTGGGGTGGTTTGTTTGCCCACTGAGTCTGCACCAGCCGCCCAAGGCTTGTTTTAAGTGTCTCGAGAGCATGCATAGGTCGTGGGAATGTAATGGCCCGATAGGAGCAATCTATGCTGAAGGTGCGGAGGAAAAGGCCACAAGGCCCAGTACTGCAAGGAGCCTTCCAAATGCATGACGTGCTTTGTGAAATCAGACGACAAGCACGTCACGGGAGATCCCAAGTGCCCGGCCTACAATGGTGAACCAAAAAGCTAAGCGCAGAGTGCGGGTAACCCAATTGAATTTTAACCACTGTGAGGCGGCTTGGCAACTGCTATGTCAGGCAGTTCCCGAATCAAGAACGAATATCACAATAATATCCTAGCCATACCGTATCCCTTCCGGTAACGGAAACTGAGTTGCGGATAGGTCTAATCAGGCGGTACTATGGATGACGGGCAAGTTCAGAGGTGAAAAGGTTGAACAGAAGTGTACTAAGCTGAGATCTCTTGTGCATCGGAAACGTTATCACAGGCCTTCTCGATATCGAGAAGTGCCCTGGCAGATGATTTTGATACAGACTTGTTCCGCTTGAGGAAGTTGTTAAGTTGGTGGACTGTTGAGCGACCACGTCGAAAGCCAAATTGTTCATCAAGCAAGATGTTGATCTCGTCGGCAGACGTTAGATCGCTTTCTCAAACAGCTTAGATAAGCCTGAGAGAAGGCTGATAGGTCTATAACTCTTGGAAGAGGAAGTATCTTTCCCAGGTCTCTGGATGAGGATGACTTTGGCTGACTACCAACGGGAGGGGAAGTTGTTAAGTCGCAGGCATTGGTTCTTAATAAACGCCAGATGCTCGTTGAACTGGGCGCTCAATTACTTGAGCTTCAAGATCATGATGCTGTTGAAACCTGGGGTCTTCATGTTTTTAGACGCGTTGATATAGGTCAACAATTCGTCAGCTGAGATCTCCAACTCTTCTGTGAAGTCGTTGGCACTTAGATGGATGATGTTAGCAAGCTCGCTAACGGCAGCAACGTGTGAACTGAAGATGTTTCGTCCGAGATTGTGGGAGATGACGAGGTGTTGACCTATCTCAGAGCCTTCTCTGCAGGAGTTATCAAGCGATCGTTGGAGCCATTGTTGTCTAGTGGAATCAACGGTGGAATGGGCCTTGGTTTGATTTTAAAATTGTTGTCAACTTCCAAAACGGCATTGCATAATCTAGGATAGAGCAGAACTTGTAGGCAAAATCATTATATCTGAGGTCCACCATTCTGGTCTTACTAATTGTTGTCATTCGATTGATATGACTTTTTAAGATATTGTATCAAACCTTTAGTGGGTCTATCAATGAGTACAGAGTTGTTCACCTTATCTATCACTGGAACATGTTGCTCTCAGGTCTGGGGGATCGCCTGCTCGATGCTCTGCAGCTGCCGCTGGATGTCATCAACTGACTCAAGATGCATGTCGTAATCGATGTTGTCGCCGACGTGTTGTCGGAATCTCTCCGTCTGGTGATTCTATACCGGTTTATCAAGGACCCAACTTCGGCCACCACGGGATAGTGCTCCACTGACCTGAGCTCCTGGTGCACGATCAACTGGGCGATGTTGTTCCCCATGTTGGTGAGGAAGATGTCGATTGTTGAGTTGGCCCTAGATCTGCTCAATCGGGTAGGAGTATCCTGGCCCAGGATGTTATAATGGCCCTCTTCCAGGTCATACTGCAGAATTACTCCTTTCCAGTTGCGCCGGATGTTCCCACAGGTTTCATGTTTCGCATTCAGATCGCCGGCGATGATAAACTTCCCCCGTCTCCGAGTTAGTTTGCGGATGTCGTTTTGTAGCACCGTTGTTGTTCCATTGCCGGTGCTGGCTTGCTTTGGACAACAGGCCGCGATGATGGTGATAGGGCCGACAGCAGTTTCAGCCTCAACACCACTGGATTCAATAAACTGCAACTAAAATCTCGGAAGCATGTGGCAGTTGATGTTGTTACGCAGGCAGATTGCAACTCCTCCTCCATCATAGCCGCAACGATCAAGTTGCACAAACCGGTAGTCTGGGATGGAGACGCGAAATTCGGGCTTGAGGTGCGTCTCCGTGATGATGGCGATGTCGATATCCTTCCTGTTGAGGAAGTCACCGAGTTCCATGAGTTCCGGATGGAACAAACATTCCAATTTAGGATGCTGATGGTTCGTTTATGTTCCATGTTTGAAAAGCAACTTCATCGTCATGGATGTTGAGGCTTTGAGAAGTTCTTTCTTCGAGCGGCAGGCACGTAGTTGGCGGTAGAGGTCTTGAACGAACTGCTCAGAGTCGTAGAGCTGTCCATCGGCTGTCCATCAGGTTGGGTGGAGGTACTGCAACTTGGATTGCCCCAGTCTGGAGGAGGAGCCGGGTTGGAGGCGGTGGTGGCTGCCGCGAATCGCTGTTGAACGAAGGCTGACGGGCTGACCGAAGCATCGGAAAATTCTCCTCGTTCATCGGAGGTGCTGGACGGCGTTGACCAAGTCGGAACTTGGTGAATGCCTGCTTGCGGATCGCTTAATACTCCACACGTTTGAGGCAGGCTCGAATACTGCTCTCGCTGATTGCGCCACAGGTGGCGCACTTCAGTGGGGCTTCGTCCATCGGGACACAAGTGTGCTCCGGCACACTTGCCACGCCGTGGTTTCATGTGGCAGTTTCGAGTTCCGTGGTCGAACGCAAGTCAGTTGCCACACTGCGTCACGTTGTGCTGCTTCGAGCGATACCGGTCCCACTCCATAATTATGTTGAAGAGGGCCCGCATTTTCATCAGGTCTGCCATCGTGACGGAACCCTTCTTAAGGTGGACCAGATAGAGTTGGTCCAGATAATTTACCTGTTGTCGGCGTCAGATGGGAAACGCACCTGCTGAGGCTTCAGTGCCACTTTGCAGCTCGGCGAAGATTGACTCCGAAGTGAACTCTGGAAGGCAGCGCAGAATAACTTTCAGCGGCTTGCTTCCGGGTCCGTCGTGAGTGTAGAACTCGTGTTACTTGGCGATTAGGTGAGCACCAACTGCAAGGTAGTTAGCCTCCGTCCAGCACATAATCTTTGTGCCCGTACTGTACAGCTTGCAAAGCGGAAGAATTTGGATTGCTGCAAGCTCGATCCTGAGTGCAGCGATGTCCTCTGACGTGGTGAAGAGTGGGGGTACCTATATCTTCTTTGGCACCTCCTGTGCCGGGATCACAGCAAATTTATTGCTCGCTAATAGTCAAGCGTTAGGGTTCGCTTGGAGCTGCCCGGTTGCGGTAAGGTTTCGGGAGTGGAGTTGCTTGTTTGCTTGTTATAAAAGAGCGCCATTTTCAAATGAAAGCTCATTCAGCTAACGGACGGCATTACGGGCGCATCGGATCTTCAAAGGGACTAATTGGTTTTGGGAGTTCCAATCTGTCCCCTCATCTTCACATCGGCTACATCAAGCTGAGCAACGGGCGCGGGCGCACCCCTTCAACCTGAAAACCCATGGAACCAAATAAGTTCGTTCGCCCTCTGGAGGGGCCACCTGAAAATTTCGACACAATTATTGTGAGTTAAACGTTAGGGCCTTTTCATAAACCACGTAGACTCATTCTTGGAAATCTCAGACCACCCTCCTCCCTCGTAGACTTTTCTCCATACAATTTTTTGAAATTTTGTAGGCAGCGTAGACTTTGGTCAACCTCCCCTACCCCCAGAAAAGTTTACGTGGTTTATGAATAGCCCCTCATGGCAGCGTAAGTGTACTTTATTTTGTCTAGTACTGTATATTAGAGCAAACTAAAATACAAACTAACATAATGCTGGCGGACAACAGTAGAACCTACAGAACTGGAGAAACAGCAGCGCTCAGCGGTAAACAGGGTTTGTTTTATTATGCATATAGTTTGGATCCTTATCATCCTCCCGACAGAAGCAGCCGCAGCAGCTACGGACTCCTCGTTCTCAGTAGTGTACATTTCAACCGGCAGACAATCCTTGGCGATAGTGGTTTTGCATTAAATATCCCACCGACCATTTATAAGTGAAGGGGGGGGGGGGGGGGGTTGGTTGCCAGTGACAAGAAAGGAAAGAAACTTTTGTGATTTTTATTTTATCGCTGTGCCTCTGCGACACGACAAGAAAGTGGACCGCACCGAATCTGGATGACAAACGAAAGGAATGCTTATTCCAATCAAAACCGAATAACACTATACCGATGCCAACGACCAGCAAATAACTTTGAAACTTAATCCACGGCGGCGATGAAGACGAGATTCAGCGCTTTTGCATGCTCTACTTTGGTTTGTTGTCGTTATTTTTCTTTTCGCTTTGCAATTCAAGCTCGACAATAAGTTACAACTCTATGCTAAGATACACAAAAAACTTGTTTGGCAAATTGAAACGGTTTCAGATGACGATGGAGCTGCTACGTAGTAGAATGAGAAGATTGCACGGTTTCCTTTGAATCTAGAGCTTTTCTCTATTTTTCAAGTCTTTGCAATTCGTAAATGTGGTTTTAGAGTATAGCTCCATACATCAAGTTCGTTAAATTCATCGCTAAAGGTTGTTGTTGTTGATGGTGATGCACTTTTGTACGCACGGTTGCAGGCCGATCAGCTTGCGATGCTTCTTTTCCTCTTGCAGTGGCTTATAATCCATTTAACTCCGTTGTATTGTCCATCCACCAATTGTTGGTGCAGATCCGTTTTGCTCCTTACCGAACGTTGGAAATGCAGTCCGAAAATTCTTGGCACCATGGCAGCGGTTAACCATTGCACGTCAGCATTTCCTCTGCTGTCGAGTGTCTTCCGGATGTGAGTGCTCATGTTAGGTATGTGTTACGTACCAGTATGAATGCTTTTTGCTTACGTTGTTTTCAACGACGTCGGATCTGATCGTCGGATAGCAGCAGAGAAGTTTTGTGAATGTGCAGTTTATCCTGACGCTTACCTTTGTGTGCCGGAACAATGCCTTTTTTTTGCAGTCGGAACAGATTTAGGATCGTTTTACAGACCAGTATTCCGCCTGACGAACGAAGAGGAACCAGTGAGTGTTGTTCGGAATCGCTGCAGTGACTATTGTAAATCCGAGTGAAAGCGCCCATGTTTACAGGTGTATGAGTGCATACACATAAGGCTCATATCTACGTCAACCGTGTCGCTTTAGTCAGGTATCGGATCGCTGGCTCAGGTGGCACAGCCCCCGTGCAGATGGGAGATTTGTGCCTCAGTTTCAATCATATTTTCCACTATGCGGTGGGCAGTACCAGCCCCTCAAAATGATTGCTTTAACCTCAGTTCAGTTGTTTATTGTAATGGGCGAGGACATATTATGCACAGTTAGAAAAAGTAGTACAACTATACATTATAAACCATTGGATCCACCTGAAACCGCTTATCAGTGTTACTTGGATTTTCGTCGAATTTTAGTTAATAATCCACCTACAATTGATATCGTCTATTAAACCCTCAGCTGCAGCTACACAGAAAAAAATACTTAATTTTAACAAGCGTGTAAAATATCCTCTCGTTTAAATCCAAGCTAAAGGAGACGTAAACAACGAAATTGTTTGCAACTTTTCATGTTCCATACAACAATATTGCCAATCTTTCATACAACATGCTGGATTCAGGCGTTATCTGGCTTAAATTTACATGAAATATCCCATTATTTTCTGCCAAATCTAGCATTCCCTTTATGTGCATTAGATAACGCAGAAAATTCAGTGTTTCTTTTTATCTGTGTAGAAGGTTTGTTCAAAAAATATATAAAACAACTTAAGGTTAGTTTATCCCATATTGCATCCGATTGTTCAGAGGTCTGATTACAGTTATGCGCTACGTGTTAAAGAGCGTACCGTTGAAAATCCGCACACACAAAATTCATTCTCAATATTCGAGTTTTTATCCGGTTAACACCAAATTTTCAGGGAGTAAAAACAAATAAATGAAGTTAGGCTTCAGTTATTTAATTTATTTCGAATTTATATCCGAATGCGTGAACTTTGGCCTTAACTCGAGCCATAAAGTTCTGCACTACCTTAAAATAAGCAGTTTTTCACATATTAACCCACACAGATTAAAAGAAGAACTAAAATTTCTGCGTTATCTAATGCACATAAAGGGAATGCTAGATTTGGCAGAAAATAATGGGATATTTCATGTAAATTTAAGCCAGATAACGCCTGAATCAAGCCTGTTGCATAAAAGATTGCAAACAATATCGCTGTTTACGCTCCTTTGGCTTGGAATTACACGAGGGGAAATTTTACGCGCTTGTTAAAATTAATTATTGTTTTCTGTGCCATGCATTTTTTATTTCTTCTACATTCTTCACCACTTTAGGTCATTTTAGAAGGTGCTCCATTATGAAGGTCCAGTACCAACAGACATCAGTGCTGAATAACTGTTTGTTCAAACAAATTTGGAGAATTTGTTCAGCATTTTCTTTTAGAAAGATTAATAACTTCTTCAAACTTCTTTGAATGATGTTTGTTGTGTATTTTTCTATTGCGCGCAGTTCCGAAGCGTTGGTCGGCTCAGATCTTTCGGCATGAATTCGACATCATTCGCCTTATACCAATCTAGCACGTCCTTCGTGTAGTGGCATGATGCCAAATCCAGCCAGAAGATGCTCGGACCGTCGTGAGCCTTCAAGAGAAGGAGACGTCGCTCTTTGAGACACTCTTCCAAATTTCTCTCTGGAAATTTCAGCCAGATAACGCCTGAATCGAGCGTGTTGTATGAAAGATTGCAAACAGTATCGTTGTTTACGCTCGTTTGACTTGGAATTACACGAGGGGAAATTTTACGCGCTTGTTAAAATTAATTATTTTTTTCTGTGTATAGTATACTCGGTCGTGATATTTCTAGACAAAATAGTCAAAAGGTCGAAAGTAACATTTGTAAACAATGACCTCTAGCGTATTTTTCTGGGATCCGCTTGTTCCCACAACCAAAATAGCACCAGAAACAGATAGAGGGAGTTATTATCTTCCCATCGGTAGTGGATATAGATGTTAGCAACCTGGCAATTCCAGGAAATTTACGTTTTAAGTCAATGTTTACAATTGTTACTTTCGACCTTTTGACGATTTTGTCTAGATTTGTATTGTGCTACACGGTAATTCTGAGGTAGTCATTTTTGTGACTACATTCTATGCATTTTAATGAACATACGCCTATACGTGCAAAAAGTGCCTCACTTTTTTAATCCCAAAAAATGAATACTTTTAAGTTCTTTTTCTTATTCCAGTGCGATAGAAAAATGCATAAAAACAGAGCTGTCATCAAAGTGGAAATATCGATTGGTTCTAGTTGACTGGCTTTGCCGGAAAAAATAGGTTCTTGCAAGCCAAATCTTAATCCAGTATCATGGACAGGCTATGAGGAACTAATAAGATTTTGTTTTTTGAATTCTTTATTTTCAGCCGTTGGCACTAATTCGATAATTTAAATTGATCTAAATCTATTGATATTATAACCTATAACCAGAATTGAAAACTTTCTTCTGCAAATCATCCAATTCCAGCAATAAGAAACATGTTCCTACCTTATGATGGATTTCATTTGCATGTGTGGGGCTTTGAGATAAATCGATACGGAATGTTGTTGATTAAAAAAAAGACAGACCCGAAGTTTTGATATATTGACGATTCATATTCTTCTTATTTTCATAAAGTGACTAGTTCCTAAACACAATCACATTTAAAAAATGCATAGTTTCTAATCTCTTTCACATGCTGAAAAATGCCTAAGTTTTAGTCACTTTTTGACGTATAACCTTTTTAGGCACTTTTGCATAAAACCTTTTTAGGTATTTTATGCATAAATCCAGTCTTCAAGCAAAGTGCCTACTTTGAAGTCATAATTGCATACTTCAGATTTACCGTGTACTGAAAACAAAAAAAAAATATTTTGCGTTTGGCGATTTGTGGAACGTTAAGGTGTGTTGTTTTTACCACCTTCGCGAGTGGCTTGTGTTTTGTTTCTTTGCTACATAACAATAGCCTACTACTCCCCGCGTTTTTCCATCAAAGCTGAAGCGACATCTGCCTGTCAGTATCGGAAACACTCACTTGTATGCTATCACTTGTGTGCTTTTACCTGATCGATAAAGACTACGTGTAGACTATAGACTCTCAAGTAATAGACCGGACAACGTGATTCTGGCACAATGGATGTATCCAAAACAACTGTCAAATCGTATGGGAAATATTCGTTTTGAATACAACATGGCGGCACGTTGTCCGGTCTATTACTTGAGTGTCTATAGTGTAGGCGCATCATGATGACGAAAAACTGCGGTAAGGGAACGTCCATTAATTACGTCACGCAAAAACTGACGTTTTATAACCCCCCTCCCTCCCTTGTCACGTTTTTTGTATGGATCTCCCTCCCCGCTTATTGCGTGACATAATTAATGGACCTTCCCAATAGAAGAATCCAAGTTGAAAAAGAAGAAGACACCGAGTGGTGATAAATCTGACAGCTCCCATGTTAAAGTATAGGACAAACGTTTTAAAATGCTTCTAATAAATTCAAATGAAATTTTAATTAATAGCGGTTTGTTGTATGATGTAAGAAAAATCCTAAACTGCTGAATAGGGGCATTATTTTGATTTATATATTATTTTCCTGAAAATGTCTTTATTCAGTAGTTTTGGATTTTTCTTACATCATACAACAAACCGCTTTTAATTAGAATTTTATTTGAATTTTCTAGAATCATTTTAAAAGTTTCGTCCTATACTTTATCATGGGAGCTGTCAGATTTATCACCACTCGGTGTCTTCTTCTTTTTTCAACCTGGATTCTTCCATTGCTCGGCAGTAATTACTGGAATCGATGTTGTCGTGTGTCGTGGTTACTGTGGAGCTTTCTTTCATATGAACGCATGCTCAGGCGTAACACGGGCAATGCAATCATACTTCACATCACACAGGAAAAATCTTTTCTGGATGTGCGATGGATGTGCCAAGCTGTTTGAAAACTCTCATTTTCGTTCGATTTCAAACCAAGTCGGTGGAAAGTTCCCTATTTTCTCGCTTACGTCTGCAATTGCTGATCTACGCACGGAAATCAAGCAGCTACACTCAAAGCCCACCATCAGTTCCTCACCAGCAACAAATACACGTTGGCCTGTAATCGATCAGCGTAGAGGTATAAAACGCCCCCGTGTGATCGAGTCAAATGAGCGCGCCTCAGAAAGCTGTTGCGCGGGTAGCGTGAAAAAAACGGAGGACAATATTGTATCGGTTCCAATTTGCAAGAGTGAAATTGATCATCGGTTTTAGCTGTACATTTCAAAGATTTGTCCTGAGGTCACTGTGGAAACAGTATGCGCGATGACGAAAGCCAACCTGAATATTGACATCGATCCAACCGTGGTGAAGCTCGTGCCGAAAGGCAAAACTATTGAATCGCTTTCCTTCGTCTCTTTCAAAATTGGTCTTGACCCTACCCTCAAACGCTGGATCATGGCCTGAAGGACTCCTATTTCGAGAATTTGAAGACTACGGATCTTCAAAATTTCGGCACCCGCTGATAAAGAACTTGCAAGTAACACCCTCGCTACTTCCTCAAACTCCATCTACTGTCACTCCAATTATGGACCTGTGCTGAAGTGGTCCACTCCAGTTCACAACAACATGATTTTTTTGGAAGCTTAATAGCCAGTTTTCACCTCAACACCGGGATGCACGCCTGGAAGCCTCAAGAAAGCCCCTTATCCCTTCGTCACAGTCGAGTCACTCCCGCCAGCGTTCAGCAGCCATCCCGGTCCTGTGTATGAGTTTGGAGAAGGGGTCTTCCAACCAGTTTTAACAGGCAAGTATACAAGCAGTGAGAACTTTTCCCTCCCGGTATCGTTTGTCACTTCCAGCAGCCCAACGCCAGCCATTTTCTGCTCGAGCTCGCGTCAACGCTCGTCGCACGATTTGAGCGTTTACTATCATTTTCTTCGAACAAGTCTTCAACAGATGTCACAACACCGGGATGCACGCCTGTAAGCCACATGGAACCCCAGATCCCCTCGTCACAGTCGAGCCACTTCTGCCAGCGACCTTCAGCCGCCCCGGCCCTGTGTATGAGTTTGGAGAAGGGGTCTTCCAACCCGTTATCGCAGGCACGTATGCATGCAATTTGAGGATCGTCCTTCCGATAGAATTTGACGATTCCAGCAACCCAGCACCAATCCGAAGCCTCAAGAGCAGTAGAAAGTGCGTCTTTCGTCACAAACTCTATCTCGACTCTACGTGGAAATCTCGAGCTTCCCTCTTCGAGGTTTGAAGCTGGGCAAAAATCCAATATTTTGGTCTTCTATCTGAACGTGAGAGGCTTACGTACCAAAATCGTTCAGCTACGCTTGCTGCTACCCGGTTGCGACTATGACGTTATTGTTTTCACGGAAACTTGGCAGCGATAGGATATCAATAGTGCTGAAATGTCATCTGACTATACGTTGTTCCGTTGTGACGGTAGTGCATCAACAAGCCAACATCATCGTGGTGGGGGCTTATTGATTGCAGTAAAAAACCATCTTCGTTGCGAGATGATTTCTTTGATGAATTGTGAACGACTTGAGCAAGTCGCAGCAAGTTTATCTTCCCCCGAACTCACACGCGGATCTTTATTCTGCCCATACAAAAGCAGTACAGCATCTCACAAACAGCGCTAGCGAAACCGATATCGTTTTGTCATTAGATGACTTCAACCTCCCGAACTTGCGATGGCAATTGGATGACGAGGTTAACGGTTACATTCCGTCGAACGTTGTTTTCGAGCAAGAACAATCCCTCATCAAACCGTGTTCGCTGCGGGCTTACGGAAAGTTAACCGGTTTTTGAACACCAATGGAAGATTCCTTGATCTTGCATTCGTAAATTTACCGGAACATCTGGATCTGGTCAAGCCCTCCACTCCACTGTTACAGATCGACAACCATCACACGCCTTTTGTTTTACTCTTTGGAGTGACCGACAATGGTTTTGTAACGAAAGATGATAATTTCGACAATTTTATATTTGATTTCAACGCGTGTGATTACGGCCAGCTGAAAACAGCATTTGCCGATACCGATTGGAATGCCATCTTGCGGATGGCTTAACTTTATGCTTTCAACGCTTTAACCCAATTTTCGCCGTTTACCTGCGTAAAAATTTCACTTCATTTCACTGCCACCGAGAACAGTTTTTTTCGATTCTTCCTCTCCCTAATAATCATCGATTCATTCGCGACAAAGCGGAAAACACTCAAACTTCAAAATTTATGTCTGGGTGTCACAATACTACAAATTAACAAAACTAAGCTGATGGAACTCTTCATCCAGGTGCGGGGGCGAACCACAAAGATAAAAAAAATAAAACAGGGAAATACTACCGACAATCACAAATTTCGGGAGGGAATGAATTGTATTCACTATTTCTTACACAAAGCACACGGAGATTGTATGATTTCATTGGTAGTTTCAGTTAAATACCGAATTATTGTTTGACTTTTTCGCGAAAACGACGGAGCAAAAGCAAAACACGTCAGTTTCATAGCACGGCTTGCTGCGATCTGGAACTTTGTGAAGAAACAGAATTCATCTTCCCGAATTCCTTGCAACGTCAGCTACAACGATGCTCATGCTAGCTCAAATTAAGAAGCCGCTAATCTCTTTCCCATTTTCTTCGAGAGTGTGTTCAGCAAAGTGTCGCCTGTACAAGACTGCCTGTCAAGACTGCCTCGCCCATATTCCCTCGCCATCCATCAACCTTCCCATCATCCAATTTTCTTCAAATGAAATCTCGCAAGCCATCGCAAGCCATTCATTCGTCGAGATGCTTCCGAATTCACTGACGTTCATGCTTTGAAAACACTGTACTGCACGCTGGGGCGTAGCATCCTAGAATATGCTTCCCGGTTTGGTCTCCGTACTATGTAGTGCATATTCTTTCAACTGAACGGGTACAGAAAAAGTTCGTAGAATTTTCATTGCGGCTACTTCACTGGAACGATCCAAACATTCTCCCTCCCTATCCCGAGCGATGCCAATTGATAGGCTTGGAATTGCTGTCTTGTGCAGATACCGCTGAACATTCCTCCACGACGCTTTCGGAACTCCAACTTGCTTGCTGTTCCGTATCACCGAACCAATTACGGTTACAACAACCCTCTTGACGCTTGTATTCGGTCATTCAATGACATTTCTGACGAGTTTGATTTCAACATGTCCAGGAGTATTTTTAAAATCCGAATTATACGAATTGTTTAGTTATATAAGTTAAGTTCGAATAAGTACAGTCTGAACGATCTTGTTGTCGAAGACGGTGATAATAATAAATATAAAATGTTTTACCATAGAGTAGCTATCCCTTGATTCAGCCTAATATGTAGCAATCAATTACAATTTAAATAATAACGTTATCGAGCTAGAAATGATATTCAACTATTTATACCTTTGGTTAGACATGCCTCATAAGACGTTTGCTATTCTGAGCCATGAAAACTTAACCAATGAACTTTATGATTTCGCAAACTTTCGACGAGTATGGATGTAATGTCGGTCTATAAGCACCATATTGGGTCTATTCGTGGATGAAACCTCGTATCATCATTACGGGTTGTGAAGAATGAAATAGAATCGTTGTGTAGTTTATTTTTATCATATTTTAAGGCCTTCCATTTGAAGCTATATTTGCTATACTCAGCACAAAAGTTCACAATACAAATTTTAATAAAACTACTTTATTTCATTTAAAAGATTTTAACATATGATCAATCGGCCATTCCAGTTCAAAACATTGAAATTCCTACTAGGGAAGCGGAACCTATCTTGAGCTCAATAAACAGACCTCCAGTGGAAATTGGCGAATATGTACTGAATACCGAACACAGAGTTCACAAGTTATTCACAATTTATTCGTTCACTTGCCGTTAATGGTTTAGCAACACACAAAACATTGGATTCTGATAATTTTCTTCCAATTTATTATGGAAAAGCTGCCACTGCTATGAATCTATTTTAATAATATCACGAAAAACATTAATCCCATCTGTGTACATATGTTAATCGTACTGATTTTAATCAAGAAAAAAATACGAACAAGTTAACGCTCTCCACTACTAAAGGGCAAACACGAAATTATTGCGACACCGAAAATGTCATGCCAATTTTCTTATAATGTTTAGAATCAAACCAAAATTTTAGGGTAGTTTTATACATATATTTACTTCAAAAATCAAAAGAAAAGTTAATCGATGGAGCCTTGAGTGTAAAATTGAACGCATTTTCGCTTGATGCCCTCCATCAAAGTCTTTACAGTGTCATCCGGTGCCAGTTTCTCAGTTTTTTTTCCATTTTCTTAATATGTTCTTCTCGTCTTTGACTGTCTTCTTGCTCTTCCGAAGTTCCCGCTTCATCATTGCCCAGTACTGCTCCACCGGGCGCAGCTCCGGACAGTTTGGCGGATTCATGTCCTTTGGAACAAAATGGACAGAATTGGCCTCATGCCACTCCAGGACACTTTTAGAATAGTGGCATGATGCCAAATCTGGCCAAAATAGCGGAGCTTCATCGTGCTTCTGCAAGAACGGCAAAAGACGCTTCTCGAGGCACTCAGATTTGTAGATCTCGCCATTTACTGTGCCCTTTGTCACGAAAGGCTCACTCCTCAGTCCGCAAGAGCAGATGGCCTGCCAAATGAGATATTTGGAGGCGAACTTCGACATTTTCTTCTATTTAAATTTGTCGTCCACATAGAACTTGCTCTTGTGGGTGAAAAACTCCAACCCAGGAATTTGCTTAAAATCGGCTTTTATATACGTTTCGTCGTCCATCACACAGCAGCCATATTTTGTCAGCATCTTCTCGTAGAGCTTCCGTGTCCGAGTTTTAGCCGTCGATTGTTGCCGCTCATCGCGGTTTGGGAAGTTCTGTCCCTTGTATGTATGTAGTCCAGCTCTCTTCTTTGCATTCTGGACGTAGCTTTTCGACATGCCGATCTTTTTAGCCAAATCACGGCTTGAGACGTTGGGATTTGCTTTAATCATCCGCTTCACCTTTCCCTCCGTCTTTTTGTTCTCCGGTCCCGGTTTTCTTCCAGCTCCTTTGCCGTGGTCCAACGTCAACCGCTCCTGGAACCACTTCAACACTCTGGAGACGGTTGAATGGTGAATGTTCAACATTTTTCCCAACTGCCGGTGCGACAGGTCATGAAATTCCAGGTGTTTGGAAAGAATTTGTTCTCTCGACTCGCGTTGGTTCACCTCCATTTTCGTTGAATCGAAAAACACGACCTCGAGTTTGACAGCATGTAAACAATACACATCAATGAGAAAGTGTGCAAAATTTGGTTGATTTTTACCCAATGGTAAAAAAGTTATGCCCTGTTGAATGTGTCGCAATAATTTCGTGTTCGCCCTTTACACCCAAAAATGAAGTAGATCATTTGACAGTACTTCAAGTGTGTTGGGTAGCATGCATATAACCAAGACAAAATGAAAGGGTTTGTTTGCTATTCTTCATGAGAATATTGACAACAAGACTCACCATAACGTTAGGCATAGAATGCTCTATGAATGATTGAACACGCACACCACCCGAGCAGAACCGAATTACTTGATAACTGGCCTTGGTATTTATGAGCTCAGATTAAGAGGTAAAATACCTTAGCAAAATACCTAAGAATTTCAAGCAAAATATCTCTCGAATACCAAAACTTGTTATTTTGGAACCTGAGCTCTTTAATACCAAGATCAAAATTAGGTATTCATATGTTGTTGTCTCCTGCTCGGGTAGCGTTGATGTGTATGCTATACAGTATGTTAGCAGTGCAGCCAAATTTAACAGAGATAGAAAAATATTATTAAATGTGGAATTTTATTTCTCGGTAAATATTGAAAAAATATACAATTAGAAGTATGTTATTGTTTATTTAATCTATGGAAAAATAAAATAGTTCAACTCTGGGCGATTTGTAGTACTCGCACAAAAAAGGTGAAATTGAAGTACTGCCAAATCCATTTCATTCGGCTTTCTCTGGCTCGAGTATATTCTCTAGTACGGTTAGATCAATACGACGAATTTGTAGTATAAAGGTAAGAAATTATTTTGAAAATCTGACTGCTCATTATTCTTACTTGTAGCTTTTAATTATATTCAAGACCTAACTTTATTTGCCAGGATTAAATAGTCTTGGTTACTGTGTCCATTTATTGGAGAAATTAAACATCTTTTTACGGTTGAAGTTGGATGACTGCAGAATGCAATGAATATATGTACTATGGAATTTACAACCACAACCTCACACATTTTACACATAGGAAACTTTATCAAAATAAACCGTTTACTATGGAATGAGTTCACTAGGTCATAGTTAGGAAAAATGGAAGAAATGTGTTCCTTAAATTAAGTCTACAATTTTCTTGTGAAATCATTGTTCATGTTTCTATGTGAATGGCTAATTTATACCGTGTGACTATTCTCTCTACATCTAGAATGTATCACTAAACATGTCGGTCCAATTTTGCCCAGTTGAGATCATTTGAAAATCATGAACATATTTTTTTCAGCTTAACCAATAGGTAAATATTACTCACGCATATAACTAAGAATTAATGAATAATGTCTCAAGAGCTTCAAAACAAATTAATCGTCATGATGCCAACATGAATTTGCCCCCCGTAAAAAAATTCTCATAGATTTACAATTAAATGTATTGTAACCATACGATAGAATCAATCGTATGTAAAATTGACTATATTGTTCATGACGATAAGATGACAATAAAAGTTATTGTTTCCACAATAGAATCTAATGTAAATTGCAACATCGACAATAGAATCAGGGGGTTGTTATGTATCTTAACATATAGAAAAAATCGTTTTTCTCCGAACAAATTTGAGTCAATTACTATTGATTTTATTGTTTCACATTTGTTGAAAATTCTAGCATATAGGGTGAATAGTAGATCTATTGTGATGACAATATTCATTTTTCATTTACCTGATACATGAACAATAAGATTCATGGTCGGCAATAGATTCAAATGTTACTTTATATTATTTTATTATAATTGTATGGTTATTTTTATCCGGGCCATTATCGCTGGATTTATGGCATTTTTGATACATAGGGCGAATGCAGGAGCTAGGCTAACATTACATCCCGTGACCCTATTTCTTGGGATTTCCATGCAGTTCGTAGGCATTTTGAGCAAAATTGAGCAAGCATGAACAAAACAAAAAATACCAGAAGATAGAGGGAGGGTGAGAGCCAACACATACATACTCTCATTTCTCTCTGAGCTCGTTTGTTATTGAGCATAGAGGCCTCTTAAGAAATCCAATTCTATAGATGCCACCCGTTATTTTATTTGTCGGTAAAGCCTATAGGGTTTTTTTCCAATTGATTTTTAATAGCCATGTTTCTCATGAGAAGGAAAACTCAAAGTAAATTAAGTTTGATGATGTTGTTTTGAGAAGGAAATAATTTCTCATTCCATGGGGCTCATAGGAGTAGACAGCATTTTTTTGCTAGAACAAAGTTGTTAAGAGAAAGTATTGATAGTTCCGTTAGCTCACGGCAGGCTGTGAAAATTGAATAGAAGTAGTTTTGAAATTGAGCGGAGGGCATTGTGAGGTAGTATTTCGAAACAGGAAACACAAACTTTTGCCAAGCATCCCCATACGGGGTAGGTCAAGGCATGATCGGGGTAGGTCAAGGCATAAGTTTGATGCTTCAGAGTTACTCTTGAAGTAAACCTATCTTCAACAACCTTCAAAATGGCATGCCAAAAATAACTTTCCAAAGCTCAGTATTTTTCGCTTCTGCTGCGATTCCTCGGAAAAGAGTGCTCACCAGGGATACGAAAAGAGGCTCATGCCTTCCTTGCCGTGGCTCTCATTTACGGGTGGATCTTACATCCACTAGGATGATAATTACAGCAAGTAGCAGAACTGCTGGAGAACTGTTTTTACTTCTTCCTGTTTGAAGCGCTGTTCGCGAAGTTCGCTTCAACTTGTACCAGAAGTCTTACCAAATCCTGCACATAATCAGTAACCTTCCGGATCCCCCACTGTCCAACAATACCGCCATCATCCCAGCATTGTCACGAGCGTGAAAATTAGCAAAAACCACGTCCTTTTCTTCATTCAGCGTTGATAATTGGGATTTTCGGCCCCTTTCTAAACTAATTAATTTCTCCATCCTTCTACCCAGCCTTCAATTTTCGGGTTATTTCTATAAGCCGATTCCATTTAAGGCAGGGCAAGGCCATGATGCGCACCGGAGGTTAATTGGCCCGCGTGATTTTTCGATAATTTCCCCTCGAATTGAACTCTTTCGTTGCGGGGGGAATGTGCAACGCCGGGTTAAAAGGTGAGGGTAGTAATGCTGAGATTTTATAGGTCCAGCTTACCCTAATAATGCGCCTATGCAGACTAACAAATCTGTTAAACCGTTCTTTTTCCCCCCGTTGGAAGCTACAGCGTTGGTAAATTGGTACATTTTTTACTCCTTTCCTTTCGCCGAACCCCTTCAGCGGAAACCCTTTGGGGGGGGAGGCGTGTTGAAAGAAGCGTATAATCTCACCAATTTTCGCCATCAAGCTTGCCGTCACCGGCATGACTTTATCCATTTCTCTTCCGTCCGTCAGAATTTCTTCACTCAGCGTTCGTTCGCCGTTCGTATGGGATAGTACCTACGTACCTACTTAATTATCCGTCTAGGAGCTTCTCTGTTCATGAGGCAACCCCACTTCGTTCCCCACAATGAGGCACACATTCATGTCTGGCAGAGGATAAACCCGACTCATCTTCTAATGATTTTTTAATCTTCTTCTATTTCCACTGTAATTACTTACGGAGAGGAGGACTCATTTGCGAGTCAAGTTGCGAGTGTTGAGGGAGGGGGAGTGAAATGAGTAAATACGGATAGATTATGAAGACGGTTGCTGACAAGTGTTACCACTGCGGAGATTCCACAGCTCACATGTAATAAGGTTTTGACAATTGAATGGAGTAATTTTCATCATTGAAACTGGCAGACGTCCCGTCATTAGAGATGGGTGAATGCGTTTTGTATCGTTGGGCTATTCAACTGATAATGTTTTGAGTTCGCCACACAGTTTGAAAGAAACGTTTAGTTTTCTGTGTTATCTGCTTTCATCTAAAAATAGAATGCAAGATTTGGCATAACTTAGTAGTATCTTACATGTAAATTTAAGCCAGATATCGTTGGATTCAGTTCAGTTGAACGGAAGATTGCAAACAGTGCTGTATGCTGTGTGAAAGGTTGCAAACAATTACGTTGTTTACGCTTGCTTTGGCTTGCAATTAAACGAGGGGAAAATTTACACGTCTATTCAAATTCATTATATTTTTTTTCTGTGGAAGGTAAGGCCCTGAATCGAATGGGTTGACCAAGAGAGGTGTAAGGACACACTCTTAAAAAAAATTACCAGTGATGCAATCCTTGTTGCACTTATATACTTAAGAACTCAATGATAAATATGACTCAATTGTATGTTCTGTTTTATATATTGTTGAATCCTAACTTAATGTGTGTGTCTACAATCTTACACTCATTGGCCGGCAATGGTATTATGGAAGAAATCTGTTTACAACAATCACTCAAGTGATCATTGGAAGCAGCTTTAATCCGAGAGCTAGAAAGTGATAGCTCTATTGCTGATCCAGCAACCCATTTCAGAATGTCTGGAGAGTCACGCCCATTCCGAGATTACTTTCACATACAATAAGCCCCGCATGTAAACATTACCGATATCATTTGGATAAGGGCACAGCAACACACTTCCAGATTTGGAAATGTTAAATTTCCAAACCAGGCACGTATTTGGTATTATTTAAAAATAAGGTTATTGTTATATAGTTATAGTCAGATACATCTCACCAATCGCCGCTTCCTTAACTACACTCGCTAGTTCATTCGTAAACATGGAAATTCTCGGCGTTGATTCGTTATTAGCTTCATGCACTAGTGACAAAATAAGCGCAAAAATTGACGTTGCCAAACCGCCCGTTAGATATGCAACCTACACAACTACGTGGTGAACGCATCTGAAATTATGTGGCAGCCTTTCACGCATGCGCATTGTCTTCGTTTGCTACTTCTGACAAGCAAATGGCCGTTTTTTACATGCACTAGTCTTCTTTTTTTTCACTCCACACTGCCAATTTCAAATCCCGCTATGAGGCGACACTATAACGAACTTCAAAACTGCAAATAATTATCGATTCACTCGCGACAACGCGGACAAACACTCAAACTACTTCATTTATGTCCGGATTTCACAATACTACTACTAATAAACAAAACTAAGCTGATGTAACTTTTCTTCTGGGTGCGGGGGCGAAGCACAAAGAACCAAAAAATGTGGCAATACCACCGACACTCACACATTTCCCAAAGCACGCCTGTATTTGATGATTTCACTGTTAGTTAGAGTTATATTACGAATTATTTTTTGATTTTTGTTCGCGAAAACGACGCAGCAAAAACAAAACACGTCAGTTTAGAAGCACGGCTTGCTGCGATCTGTCATATTGTTGAATCCTAACTTAAATTCCCAAATAGTACATACTGTCACACTCACAATCACTCTCCGGATGCTACTTTTACAACAGCTTCTAGAATATATAATACCTCAAATCTAAGTCCATAATGCGTTGAGAAATAGCCAGCTGTCTAAATTCAGAGATTAACATGATCGTTGTCTTCAGTTTTATAACAACATTCGACCTATTTTGAACGCAGTTGTTTTTACTCGTCACGACAAAATTCAAACTAAAATTTGTTCTCCTTCGTGATAGATTTTAAAATGAGTAGTCTACACAGATAAAAAGAAACATTGTATTTTGTGCGTTACATATAGGAAATGCTAGATTTGGCAAGGAATAATAGGATATTTCATGTAAATTTAAACCAGATAACGCCTGAATCTAGCCTGTTGTATGAAAGATTTCAAACATTGTTGTATGGTGAATTGAAGATTGCAAACAATTTCGATTACGCATCCTTTGGTTTGAAATTAAACGAGGAGAAATTTTACGCGCATGTTAAAATTCATAATTTTTTTTTCTGTGTATGTTAAATAAAATGTTTAACAGATTGAATTTCATTGTCCGTGAATGTAATGCTTGCAAATTAAAGTTGCTTGCAAAATAAAAACGCACCGTAACACACGAAATTCTTTTGCTTATAAAATTCATCAATTTCAACATGGTGACTACTTAAAGTGTCCAAATTACAAGTACATCTTTTAGTCATTAGATTCGGCTTCAGTGTCCCATTTGGCAGCTTACTGTCCCGAAAAGATCAAAACCTTCTCGCAGATGAGACCTTCTGGTGGTGCTTTGGAAGGCATCGAATTTTTTGGCGATATCATAATCCGATAATCCGACTTGGTTTGCTTTAATCGTTCTCAACACTTTCAAATGTAACTTCCCGTCGATCGATCCTAAGGTCTGTATCCGCAATAATCCGGACACCTCAAAACATGAATAAAACATAAATTTCGCATTATATTTCCGTCGTAGTTGTTTATTTCAGATTCTTGGGATGTGTCTTAACAATTCGTGAAGACAAAACATAGTTATTCGGTATTTTCATAAAATTTTCGAACTTTGCGCTTAACTCCGTCAATTAGAGTTTGTACAGACTCTTCAGAAATCTTAGAAGCCGTCTTTGTCCAAATTTGCTGGAAGTGTTTGATGTCTTTAATTCCTTGCTTTTTTCCAGAAAGCTTCCGCTTCATCAGAGCCCAATATCGCTCGACTGGTCGTAGCTCTGGGCAATTTGGAGGGTTTGAGGTTTTTGGTACAATGTTCACTTGATTTGCCACTCCATCACAGATTTAGCATAGTGGCATGATGCCAAATCGGGCCAGAACAAAAGTTTTTCTTTGTGACTTTTGATGAAGGGTAGCAATCGCATCTGCAGACACTCTTTTTGATAGATCGCCTTGTTGATTGTGCCAGTAGTGACGAAAGATTGACTCGTTTTGCCACACGTGCAAATTGCTTGCCCCACAAGGTATTTTTTTTAAATTTTGATGTCTTCTTCATTCTGAAATGCTCAGCTGTAGCATTTCTGGCCATAGCAGACATAAGTTTCATCGTCCATAACAACGCATGAAAACTTCGTCAAAGATTCGCAGTACAAACGTCGAGCCGGTGATTTTGTTGCCAAGTTCTGTTTGCCGTTTCGATTTGGAACTGTTTTTACTTTATACGACTTAAGTCCCAAAATGTTTGAGAACAAAGTGCACGGTTGATGTAGCTAATTTCAACGACTTTGTGGTTTTTGAAGCCGACCAGATCGGAGCTTCGAATTTTTGGTTCGTGGTATAAATCAAGTCGTACTTCTTTGAAACAAAATTAATCGTAAAAAAAACTGCTGTCAAAACATTCCAGATCTGACCACTAAGAGCGCTGCAGCAATACAAACAGATACGGCCAGATACTAAATGACTCAAACTTTAGGTCTTCCGCAAACTCGTTAAATTTGTCGTTAGCACAGACATCAAACATTATCGTATGCTATTAAACCAAAGTGGATGAAAAAGAGAATGGTTTCCCCATGGGAATTCCCCCATAAACTTCAAAGGGCTAGTCCAGATCGAATTCACAAACCCACCCGTGCTTGAAGCCCTGGACCCTTCCCGGGAACACCTTTCGGGGAGGGGGCTATTGTGCTTGTTAAGTACCCACTATGTCTAACTACTTAGGGCTTTAGTAGTTAGGTGGTCCCTGCGACCTGCCGTTGGTTTCGCCATTTTTGTTGGAGATCGAGGACGATCTGGGAGGCTGCTACACATACCGCGTCCCAGACGTCCCGGGACGAAAATGCCGGGACCAAAAATGCCGGATCTCGCGCCGTCGAAGCAAGGACATGCTAAGAGCACATGTTCCGCGGTTTCCACAACTCCCGCGCACACGCTGCATGCGGAGGACTGTGCATGCCCATATATTTGCAGATATTGTCTAAAACAGCCGTGGCCTGACAATGTCTGCGTTAAGTGGAAGTTCACTTCACCGTGTCGCCTACCAACCCACCCGGTTAACTCCGGGATTAGTCGCTGGTCACCGACCTTTGGTGGAGTTATTCCATTCCCTTTGCCACTTAACCATTGTTCCACGGTGTTCAAAGCACTCTACGTCCTCTTTTATGACAATGCCTATTGGCATCATCTCCGCTAGGACGCAGACCGCGTCGCATGATACCGTTCGGTATGGACTAACCACTCATACCCACATAAGCCTGTGCGTACTCTCTAGCTTACTAACGTAGCTCTTGGTACTTAAGGCGGTGATTCATGCCGGCCCGCCGTACCTAAGTATGGACATGGCGACACTAGCCAGGAGTTTACGCTTGCTCCCTTGCACCACCTTGCTATTCGACATCATATGGTATAATGCCGATATAATCAAAGAGGCTTTCTTGCAGGCGTAATCGACGTGACTGATAATGGACAGCTTATCGTCGATCATGACCCCAAAGAACCTCTTCGATTCTATTGTGCAGTTACCTTCTCTGATCGTCGCATGTTGCTCCGATTTTTGGTTATTTACCACCGTGACCTCGGTCTTGTGGCGGTCTAGCTCCAGTTGCCTGCAACTCACCCATCTCTCCACAATGCCAATGGAGTGCGAAGCCGTTAGCTCGACCTCTTCAATGGATTCACCACATATCTCCAGGGTGATGTCGTCCTCCCCGTTCGGGAACTCACCCCGTTCGGATACTCAAGCCGTAGTACCTCATCGTACATCGTGTTCCATAGCACCGGACCCCGGATCGAACCAGCGATGATCTGGACACGTTTCTGGCTCACTTCTGTGGTGTATACCAATACGCAATTCTGGAAGTAGCTTCCCAGAATCTTGTACAGGTACCCAGGAACCTGAAGGCGTTGGAGCGAGTCGGCAATAACCATCCAACTGGCGCTATTTAACGTATTTCTCACGTCTTGGCGACGTACAGAATGGCATCTATCGTCGACTTCCCTTTACGGAAACCAAACTGTTTGTTAGACAGACCACCGATACCCTCCGTGTATTTTTACAGTCTGTTGAGGATTACCCTCTCGAGCACCTTACCCGCTGTATCCAACAGACAGATAGGTCTATTTGCCGATGGATCTCATGGTGGCTTCCCTGTCTTTGGTAGCAAGACAAGGGTCCGAATTTTGCAGGCGTCCGGAAAGACGCCCTCATTCAGACATTTTTGCATCACCATCTTGAACATTTCGGGATCCAGCAAGATAGCCGTTTTGTTGGCCAGGTTCGGAATACCATCCGATCCCGGCGCTTTGTTCACCTTTAGCGACTTTGCTATTGCAATGAGTTCCTCATTCGTCACCGTCGCCTCGTCACCAGCCCTCGTTTTGCCGTTGTCAATGCCCACATGGTCACGGGTGTTCGGCTGAGCCGCCCACCCTTCCGTCGCTATGACAGCGTTAAGGTCTGAGATACTGAAATGCTGGTCATGGGACAAATCTACGGCAGCGGAGGGCCATGGACTCGGGTCGTGGCTCGGAAAGAGTCCCCCAACGATCACCTGCAGCAGCTCTGGTGATTGCTCGGTTGGAGCCGCTGATCCTCTGGTTTTGGCTATTACTACCCGGTAGGCATCACCCCACGGATTCGTATTCGATGGCCTTGGTTCGCTTGCTGGCCTTTATCTCCCTCTTCAGTACGGCTTTCGCGGCAACTAGCCTCCCTTTACGCTCGATTCTCTCGGCGTCTGACGGCCCTCTTTGCATCCTCCGTCTTGCGTGGAGGCATGTCCTTCAGAGGTCGGCGATCTTCCATTCCTGGATTTGACTTCCCTCAGCATGGTCGCACCGCACGCTCGTGTAAGTGTCATAACGAGTCGTTCGCCGCAAGGTTCCTGGGTTTTGCGTAAATTTCGTTCCCTCTCAAGCGCCTCTTTAAAAGTCTCAAAGTAGGACGTCCTCCATCTGCGGGCGAATGGAGTGGCTCTTCCTTCCGCACGCTATTTTGTATTGTGGACGATACAATAACGAACCGCCAAGTGGTCGCTAAGGGAGTAGCCATCATCCACCTTCCAATTGTTAACCAGCCCAGGACTGCTGAAGGTTTTATCGATTATCGGTTCCACTCCGTTTCTATGGTACCCACATTGGCTAGGTCCACATTGAGCCTAGCTAAGGCCTTCAGAAGATCCCTGGGGTTAGTAAGGTGGGTCGCCCACTCGAGTGCCCAAGCGTTGAAGTCCCCCGCTATTACTAACGGGTTTAGGCTAGTTAGCTCAGTTGTCATCCGATCGAGCATATTGGAAAACTGTTCAATGGACCATCTTGGCGGTGCGTAGCAGCTGCAGAAGAACACTTCATTCACTTTTACAACCGCGATGCCTTTGTTTGTGGTATACACGACCTCCTGAACCGGGTACTTGCCCGTCGTCAATAATGCCGCTATATTGGACCTATCCGCAACCCAGTTTCCCTTGCTGGCAGGATGCGGTATGGGTCAGAAATTATAGCGATATCCGAAGCCGACCCGCGAACTGCCTGACACAGCAGCTGCTGGGCGGCCTCACAATTGTTCAGGTTTAGTTGGGTTACCTGCATTACGGTTAGCTCGTTGGAATACCCTTAGCAGCTGGGCACTGCCCCCCCCCCCCCCCCATGATGTGCGTATTGTCCGGTTTCCCGGCGCATATCAAGCATTTGGGGAAACCTTTGCAATCCCACGCCTCGCGACTTGTGCTGCCACACCTTCTGCACATTTTACTCCTATCTGGGCCTTTACAATTCTAGGGCATATGTCCGCTCTCTAGGCATCTGAAATATGCCTTCGGTGGCTGGTGTAGGCTAAGTGGGCCTATGGACCCTCCCACCTTCACCATCGCCACTTTCAACGCCGTGTTCGCGTCGACTACCATTACGCTCATGATTTCCACCTGGGTCCCGAGTGGATCCTTCCGCAGACGTATGTCTGCGGCGGCAACCTCGACCTTGAACTGTTCTTTTAGTGCAGTGGAGATCTCGTCTACCTCGGTGATCTCATCCAGGCTCTTGCACTGGATCGTCACCTCCACCTCCAAGGTTCACACACCTCAACACCCTCACCTAAGGCCTGCCTTGCCAGGTCTCTGTACGCCGGGTCCTTTAGCGTTTTTTTTTCTTCAGCTCCAGGGGCATCTCGTCGTTGCGCCTAGGACCGCCAATTTAGCGTCCCCGCGCATCGCTTTTAAGACCTTGGAGGACTTCGACGCCCCGGTCTTGACGATGAGAGCCTCTCCGCGCCACCTGTCGCTTTTGAATTTCTTTTTTTGACCTGTTTCCCTTTTTTCGGACCTTGTTCCAGTGGCTTTCCCTGCCACGCCTGGGATCATCACTCGTCCCTCTCTTAGCACTAGCGTCTGCTTCTGTGCTAATGATGGTTGTTGTCGTTGGGACCCTGCCGCTCGGACCCCCTTTGGCACTTGAGACAACACGTGAGCTGAATGTCACGCCTTTGGCGATGGGCTTAACGCCGGGGTCTTTCTCTTTGCTGCCAGCCCGAGCTGGTCGCGAGGATGGAGCCTCTGACCCTGCGCATCGTTCGCGTCGGTTAGCTTCCCTACGGGGGCGTTGGACACTATCCGCTTCTTAGAAGCGCCAGGTGCCGTTTCGCCCGGGGACTGCCTAGCCCGTTTGGAGGTCCCTACCCCTACGGAAGATGAGGTGGAGTCTTTCAGTGGCTGCTAGCCGTGCCAACTCGTTGGCACTTTGCTCAGCTTGCATGCAGCCTGCACTGTCATGCGTAGCGTAAGGAGGCTCAGTTTCAGGTCCTTCGCAATGTTGTTGCGCGATGACGTATAGTCAATTATCGCATCCAACGTTGGTCGATGGTGTTGAATTTCTTGTAGCGAGTATTGTCAAAACATGTAACATTTTGAAGAGGTTGCAACTTGATCCACGACATGGATAAGTTAATTTGGTTCAGATGTTTTCGTACAAACATCCAATTGGAATCATGACAACTTCACTTGGAATGGTAGTACTGACCCTACGGGGACGTCGGTCATGTCTTGGAATTGAAACAACTAAATGATCGAGAAACGTCGCGTGTTAAAATCGTCTGTTTTATGTCTGAAAAATGGTGTTTTTAGGTACAGTACACAAGGCCCGGATGAGTCCCATCCATGGCCACGCCCCTAGCTTGGTGGCACCTGCTTCCAATGCTGTGGCACTTCCGCTAGTTTCGGACATGCCAGATCCTCACTAGGCCGCCTTTAGCAAACAGATTCGCTTTCTCCTGGGGTTTCGTCGTTCCTGAGATATTACCCTCCATTTTGTTGGGTCCTCCTTCAGCCGCTATCCAGGCACACGTGGATTAGTCGCTATAGTGATCCCATGATTATCTATGAAGGCGAGCAAAGAGGCCATGTGCGGGTTGACACGGCCCTTCATGAGGAACCGTGATCAGAGCCTGATCAGCGTAAGTCAGGTATCTGAGCCTACTCCCACTCGACTGGTGAGGTCGGGAGATGGAGAATGGAACGTACTGGAGGTTTTAATGGGACCTGTGCCGCTGGAACCTCGCCATTTCCTGCTCGGTGTCACTCGGAACTACTGACTGAGGCTGCCACGCCGAATGCAACAGTACCACTCATTATCCTTCTCGCAGCCAGTTACCATAATTGGGGTTTTATTGGCATCCACTCCAATGCGCCGTATGGGACTCCCTCCGTAGTTCGTTTAGCCGTTAAGGGGAGCTTAACGTTTCCAAGGTGCACCGCGGGGAGGCGAACTACATCCACACCTCCAGGACCTGTCTTAAAACCGATTGATTGAATTGGAGCTGAATCTATACTTTGAACCACCCTAATGCTTCATAGAGGTTTAGTAGCTTCATATTAGCATCATTTTGGAATTATAGGTACTTCAAAATGGTATAAGTAGGCATGTTAGTTACTTTCTCGGTCGCTATGCACTAATCACCTAACTATGTACGTGACCAAATGGCTTCATTCATAACAAGTAATCCAATCTGAAACCGCTGCAACTGTCGATAAAATATGGAGCTGTTTGCTATTTGCTCCGGCATGAGTGTTCATATCTGCCGAGGGGTGTATACTTTTCCATCAGCCGGTAGTTCAGTATATTGTTGCAGCACGCAGGAGAAAGCCGAAATCAGATAATGCAAACATGTGTTCCTTTCTTCGTGTCCAACTTCAAAATGAAATTTACGCAAACCGATGCTCCGGATCCTCTGCCATGGCGCGTCTACTCTGCTCCTCAAGGGCAAACACATGCTATCGTCCTTGTCGTTGAGTTTCGGACCATGTACTACGGCATTGCCGGAATGCATTTGCCGTATATGTACAATGTGCATGCACAGCACACATACCACTTGGCCGAGCCAGGGCAAACATGTAAACAAATGTTGTGTGTTGTTTCGCCCAAGTCGGAACTCAGAGGTAGGAAGGAGTGTGTGGCCCTAGGAAGCGACTTGCCGACATCAGGAGGAAGCGGCAGCGAAAAACAGGCGACGATGACAACGATAACGAATGGGTCTTCCGGTGCCCAGAGAGGGCTGTCTTGTGTGCGAAAACGGTATATTGTCATCATGTGCCCAACGGTGGAGCTGGAATTTCAAGATTAAAATCAGAACTGGGACAGCAAAAAGTGCGGAGTGAAATGCACATATTTAAATATTTGCAGAAAGGTATACGCTTTATGAAAGCCGTAAGAATCGCTCCGAAGGAGATTTTCATCATTTTGCCGGTGGCAATTCCTGTTAGATGAAGTCTAGAACACTCCAAAACAATGCCAGCCTGAACCGCAAATGGATTTTGTGGGGTGTACATATTTGCCTCGTGATTCTACACCAGCAGAAAAATGCAAACTGTTCAGAACTCCAGTGGAGCAGTTGGCGAAGGCGATGAACTTTCGGACCATCTGTAGAGTAAACCGCGTTTTTTGCTTGGAGTTTGCTTTTAGCTGAAAAAAATCATTTAAATTCGATAGGTTTAAGGTAACAATTACTATTAGACAGTAATTTAATTTAGGTTAAATGCATGAATTAATTAGTAGAATAACCTAACACTCACATATTTAATCCTACTCGTGTACTTCTGTCTAACAAATGCTTAATTAATTATCGTATCAATCGTTCCACTGTCGACTCCATGCCGCACAGTGGGGCAGCGAACCCAGTGGTGTGGGCAAAACCTCTAGCGCCGCGGATATGCTTCCTACAGGTTTGCAGTCTTTGAGGAAGTTATTCAGTTGAAGAAGCGCCATCTTTTGGCGGTTTTGATTAGTTCATATTTATTCCACATAGGTGGCGCTAGATTCTATCTTTTTAACGGAGCGTCCTAGAAGGATGGTTTATTCGACAAAGTTGTTTATTAGATCATGTTGAGAAATGTTGCGCAAGACGTCAAAGAGTTATCTTACACACAAAAAATATATTGACTAACTTTTAAAAAATACCGCAAAAAGTCATTTTTACTATTTTTTGGCGAATAAAGGTCTACAATATAAACTGTACACGGTGAAATATTGTCGCAATGCTGCAACTGGTTCATTTCAGACACATTTTGCGATATATCATCCATGAATACAAATATATTTACAGTAATGTTGTAAAATGGAGGTGTTTTCAAATAACAATTACTCAAAATATAGCAAAAACTAGCAGCCAAATTTTTGGGATAGCTAAGTGTAAACGTGGTTGGATATTTTAAAGTATGTAGTTCAACAGGGAACTGCAGGGCTTTTTGTAAAATATAATTTTAATATATTTAAGTTTATTTATTTCAATTTGATTAGATTTTTTAAACCGTGTGAATAGCAGAACCAGTGTGCACTGTGTCATAGCATTTAATCTCACAATTAAACCTTTTAAATAGGCAACTAATCGGTACGTGACATTGCACGAAGTTAACAGGTGGTTTAACTCACAAAAGTAAAAAGATGAAAATATCTCAAATTTTGATTAACCTTCCTTTACCGTGAGATTCCCCGCTGGCATCATGAAAAACAAAACTTGTTTGATTCTTTGAGTTGTCGGAGAAAATGAATCGAGTGACGCGTGTCCAGGTTTTTGAATTATTCAATCAAAAGGAACCATTTCCGTGGGCTGAGCGTTATAATCATGTTTTTGAAAGTATAAAAATGAAGATGAATCACGATGAAAGTGACTTTCGTACCGCTTCACTTATAAAATCACGTGTATAAAACAATTGAAAAAAGATTTAAAACTTTAAACGAAAAATTCCTCGCTGAAGAAATAACGTTTGGAGATGAAGTTTCTAAAGATAGAGGTACGTTTATCGATCATCGATTTCATGTTACAAAGCTACCAAATGTTAGATTTCATGCATGAGAAAAAAAAAGTTTCTACCATTCTAAATTTTTGAAATTCTAATTCCGAGCACTTGTGCTCTTTGTTCCAGTAAAAGCCTCGCAATTGCACATTTGAATCTTCATCTTTCGATTAATTTACTGAAAATTGTGTTTTACTAGCTGCACATTTTGGTTCAAATATTTTCTTAGAGCCTTGCATTGATTCAAATTCTGAACAGCGTTTCCCAAAGTTTTTTTTAAAATGAATTGTTACTGGGCCAATTGACATACTTCATACTTCAACATGAATCCAAAAGATACATCGCTGAACCGATTATTTAAAAAAAAACAAAGAGGGTATTGGCATGGCAACGTATGTTTGCCTTCGAAGTAAGTTGTACATTGTAGGCAACATATGCGTTTTTCTCAAAGATCAGCAGATGCAGCTGTGTCGTTATAGACGCCCACGTTCGATAGAAAATGTCAATCACTATTCAATATTGTTTTATATGAAGAAATATATGCTCTGGATTTCTATACATTAGTAAGATATAAAAAATGCAAATAAATTCCAAAGATTACTGGTTCTGCTGATCACACGGTTTAAAAAGAAATAAACTCAAATATATTAAAATTATATTTTACAAAAAGCCCTGCAGTTCCCTGTTGAACTACATACTTTAAAATATCCAACCACGTTTACACTAAGCTCTCCCAAAAATTTGGCTGCTACTTTTTGCTATATTTTGAGTAATTGTTATTTGAAAACACCTCCATTTTACAACATTACTGTAAATATATTTGTATCCATGGATGATATATCGCAAAATTTGTCTGAAATGAACCAGTTCTAGCATTGCGACAATATTTCACCGTTAACAGTTTATATTGTAGACCTTTATTCGCAAAAAAATAGTAAAAATGACTTTTTGCGGTATTTTTTAAAAGTTGGCCAATATATTTTTGTGTGTGTAAGATAGCTCTTTGACGTCTTAGGGCAACATTTCTCAACATGATCTAATAAACAATTTTGCCGAAAAAACCATCCTTCTAGGACGCTCCGTTTAAAAGATAGCATCTAGCGCCACCTATGCGGAAGAAATATGAACTTATCAAAACCGCCAAAAGATGGCGCTTCTTCAACTGAACAACTTTCTCAAAGACTGCAAACCTGTAGGAAGCATACCCGCGGCGCTAGAGGTTTTGGCCACACCACTGAGTTAGCTGCCCCACTGTGTGCCGTCCTGAACAAGAGCACATTTGTGGAATTTGCGTGATTTCAGGTTTCTGATTTTCACATTTATTCTAAACTAGCTGACCCAACGGACTTCGTTCCGTCTAATATTAATTTATCGTTTGCAATACCTTTAAAATCGATTCACACAATAAATCGCTATTGGATATTTACATCGCTTTTTTTAAATGGCATGAATGTCCTTCATTGTCAATCTGAAAGTGACAGTCAATTGTCATTGTGGAGAACTTGGATATTTTCAATTTTGGCTTTTAAAAGTATGACAATCGGCAGTCATTTCAAATTGTTGTTAATCTGTGATCAATTGGCCATTTTAATTTTGAAGTTGTGTTTTTTTAAGTTCCAACGCATGAAAAACTGTTGATTTTTTTATGTTGTCTTGCCGGATCGACATGAGTTGATTACAGTGCTGTAAGATATCATGAAGAAACTTTCCAAAACAACAACGTTTTGTGCATTTTCAATGTGACAATTTAGCACTGGCATCTGAATTGAAGATGTTCTATCAACTAATTGTTGGAAATTGGGTATTTCTTGAAGTTTGCTTAGTTTGAAGTTGAAGAAATTTGAATTTATTGTATTCAAAATCATTTATTTGAAATTTTTCTGCATTTTTGACAAACAACATTTGATTTATGCAAACATAATATGATTTTTTTAAATGGAAAAATGCCTTGTTTTATTTTTCAATTTTCCGACTTTTTCTTAAATGTTTTCCAATTTTTCTTTTCCTCTATTGGATAAAAAGGAACAAATCATCTGAAGACACCGCCAAGATTGGTTCAGCCGTTCTCGAGTTTTAGCGTCACTAACAAACAAACATTCATTTTTATATATAAAGAAGAGAAGAGATGACATTGATTTTGAGCGAGTATGTAGTTGGTTTGAAAGATTTACAAGAAATGATAAACTTCAATTAAATGTTATTCAGGGCTCATACTATTTATGCATCAAATGAAGAATTGTTTCCAAAACTCAACTTCGAACATCTTTACTAAACGTAGCCTATGGGATGTTTGGGAGTATTTTTCCAGCATCGTGCACACATCTGACGCGTCTGTTTGTTTACTTTTTATTTGCTTCTCTATTACTAAAGTGCAATGATAAAGTGCGAATCATCTCAAGTGAGTGTGTCCCTATTGCGGCTACCATTTCATTTAAACTGCGAGTTACACAGTAGTGTGACCAATGCCTTTTGGGTCACAATAAACTGGTTGGTGAAAAGGCCAGTGGAGGTTTAGACACACGAAAAATTGTAAATATTTTTGTTATGTGCCGTCGTTGTTGCTCGGAATGATCAAAAAGTATCTGTCTCCGCTTTGTTTAGTGTTTGAGTGACGGTTATTTTTCATTATGTAGCTTTAGGGTGTTTATAATTAACTGTACTGTCCAAAAGATGGCCCATGTAATGCCCCCCTCAGATTGTAACCTGTAACGGCAGTACACGCTAAAACAAGAATACGGAAAAGTCGGTAAAAAATATCGAAAACCGCACAAAATGGCACATACCGAAATTATCGGTAAAGATGGATTACCCAAATTTCGGTAATGTTGGAAAAAAGGGAAAAACGTTAATAATTACTTAGTTTTTACGGTTCTTTTTACCGAAATTGCTTGCTAATTCAATTGACTCATAAAAAAGTAGGATCAAACGTATTCTTTCGCTAAAGTGTACCGATACTTTACTTTTTACTCTCTTTATTTATATATTTACGTATTTATTTATTTATTTATTAATGAAAAAATTATTTTTTTATAAATGTATTTATTTATTTATTTATTTATTTATTTATTTATTTATTTATTTACTTATTTATTTATTTATTTATTTATTCATACCATTCTGCCTAGGTCTGTTTATTTCTTTCCACATTCTTTCTATTATACAATAAAGGAATCAATATTATTTGCGAAAACAAGTTTTAGGAAATTGAATTTTGTAAAGGCTAAGCATGCAGCCCTTTTGTCGCAGTAAACGTGTAATTACGTTGAAGATACCAACCGAAACTGCTTTAAAATGTTAATTTCTTCTGTGTTTGTGTTCCGTCATTACTTCTGTCAGCGATCGTCCATCATTGTGAAACATCGTCATCATTTTCGTCATGTATGTGTATGTATGGTAGCCACCATCCCTTCATGCCCTTGGCTTGGATGCAGCTCCACTTAATAGCAAGATCAAATTGGGCCACCGATCTGAATTCACAATATCGCTGTATGAAGGGCCAAAAACGGAGGGGTGGACCCGTAAGCAGAGACGCTCACGCGAAATCCACGGAAAATTGAGAATCTCTTTCCAACGATACGATCCAACAAATCGAATAAACCAATGCGCAATACTTATTAAGCTTTCTACAGGATGGCTTGTTAAGAAGGGCGCGTCAATCTCACTGAAACTGTTGGAGTAGAATTTACAGCATCATAATCGAATCGGTAGGATAAAGAAAATGATGCCGTTTATCCCCTCCTAGACTCAGGCAGTCAATCAAACCATCGTACAGTTTCAGCTTGAATGATACCCTGATGCTCCCTCCCAACCCAGTATTTATTATGTATATAATCATAATATTCAATTCATATTGTATGTAATAGAGCAATGAAATATACTAGAATATTTAATTAATATGTCATAGTTGCAATTCGTCATCCTGTAATTTAAAAAAATTAGATGAAATAATTAAAACAGTATTAATAGGCATATGATAATAATATGCAGCTTGTTGCATCTTTACAGCTCAATCAGTGGCAGATGAATGTTACTCTGGAATGTGAAGATGATTTTGCAAATAAATAAAACATTAAACATTTGATTATACATTAAAAATTAAAAAAATATGTATGTATTCATGACATCTGGATAAACATAAACAGCAGATTTGAAGAGCATTCAATAATTGTATTTATATTCAATGATCTACATTAGTAGAAAAACAGCTCAAGATACAATGCAATAAAATATCTGTACAGTCTGGAATCAATTTCCTGTAACCTTTAAGTATTAAATTTCATCAATTATTAATATTTATTTTTTTAATAAACAATTTTATTTTATTTTATATCCCTCTCGAAGATCATGGTTGTCACCTTGTCGTAGGTGAGAGGGCTAATCCCATGCAAAAGGCCAGCATGGGAGACTAAGAACATGATCAGCAGTGATAGTATCACACTCTACTTTCTTTAAATTGCCACGTCGTAGTACGTTTATTTGAAGGCACTGAAAGAGGTGTCTTACTCGCGGGTTTAGCCGCAATTCACTCTTATACGAAGCTGGGAACAATCTACAAATTCCTTCAAATAATTTAGGGAAACGACAAAAAGTGCACTTTTTATTTGCTTGACAACTATTTCATTGCTGTTTACTCTCTAATTGTCATTGAATAAACAGCAAATATACCTACACACTTGGTATTCTTAAAAATCTTATTGTTCCCATCATTATCGAAAAGGGTGAGTGTTTTGATCATGATTGTGAGCAACTAGTAATATATACTGTTGTGTCAGGTGCAGATAATGCAAATATATATTATAATTTAAAAGTACGCTCTATACGACAGCCGTGATCAAGGCACTGACTCTAACAACATATTATTTAGCTAGGAATCAGACCTTCTGAACTGAACAAAGGTCATTGAAAAATGTAACTTAGGACAGACGCTGACAAGGAGTTAAAGGCTGGGGTTTTATAAAAAGAATAGGACGCGGAGGGTCCGCTTAGGAAGACAAGTGGCCTTGAGGACAAAGAACAATTCTTCTCTAAATCTTTTCTGTATTGTATGTCAGCTCAAAGAAACCTGCAGTCAACTTCACGTGATGACTATTCTGGAAACATTAAATGAAACATAAAGATGAAGAAACTCACGAAATCACTATACGATGCAATGGTTGAGTCCGAGTACGAAACAACTGAAGAATCAGCTGGAGACACTTCAAACAGCTCTCTGCTGCCACCAGAGCTTAAAACCCGGATGAAGAAAACCCCGCTGGTTTTTCAGAATAGAACATCTCGTCAACGATATTACCCACTAACCAACATTTTACATAATCTTCTCTATTTAGGCACTAAGCAGAATATTTCCATGTAAGATATAACACGGAATAAATAAAAATGAATATATATATGTTTTAGTTCGACAACTTCCGAGCTTTAATCGTCATAAATATAATTTCACGTTACAATCGCAAAGGAATGGAAACTCGTGAGAAATAACATAGGTCATAAGTGAGTAAAAACTAACAACAAGCTTGCACATCATCAAGGTAAGAACTTCATAATTAACTATTCTAATTTGCCAAATTATACAAATAATTGAGACTCACCACTCACTATCTTATGTGATGGGTCAACTTATATGACATTAAAAGACCATGGCGGAATAATATAAAGAGATCGGCCAACACTGACAAGAATAGGAAATTGGTTTCAGACAAATATAACAGACTCAATGAAAGGATAGTAAAAACAAAATTCAAAAATGTAGAATACATGAAAAGAATAAGGCGAACAAAAATAAATGAATCAGAAGAGGTAAGACGAAATAACGCCAATGACCAAATGACACAAAACAATGGACATGAACATAATGCAAAGAAAGGAGAAGCAAACCTGGGAAATGTAACACCTTTTGAGGCAGTGTCAACAGCGTCTCTATGGACGACATTATCCTTGTACGGCTGGTGAAATGCTTCAAAGGGAGTTTAGTTATGTCAGTCTAACGCACAAGGAACAATAACTTCTTATTTTTTGTTCGAGAAAACTGCTTCGGAAAACTTTCAAACAAATAACAATCCAACGGAATAGACTATAAAAGACAGAAGGAACTTTGAATCAAATCATTGAAGCTGAAAACGTGATACTGACTAACAAAATCACAAATAGACTATGGAAAAAAAATAACAAAGAGCAACATAACATAACAAAATTCTCAAACGTGGCTATTAAAATAAAATGCAGCTATTTGCCTCTTCTGCTGCGAAGTAAGATGATATAAACTCTGAAATGACGAAAATTTCTGAAGTGATGCAATGAAGGAAAATTTATCACCGGGCAGGCTGCAGAATGGCAAAGAAATTTAAGCTAACAGTAAGCCGAAATAAATTTCATATAATTATGATTACTGCCCAAAAAGGGAAACTTAACAAATCCACACAAAAAAAAAGAAAGAGAAAAAAAGGAGAAAATTTGAATTCTCCGATAACTCTTGAATCCTACTAGGCCCATGGATAATTCTTTATATCTGTGCAATACAAAATGAAGGATCATAAACAATTTTAGTTTTTAAATCATTAAATTTGTTTGGATAAAGAAGGAAAAAAAATTATAGTTGAATCTGTAGTATGGGCTAAAACCGCATAAATGTGAAGCTGAAATAGCATAAAAAATATTGCGAAAGGGTGTATCAATACAAAATGATAACAGAAAATTTTATCTGAACTGTCTGCATGTCTGCTGGTTGTGGTCCTGCTGCAATTGTAGACAGACCTGCATTATCATTGTCACGAAGGAAAAAATAATTTAAGATTACTATACAATACTTGGGAACTCCATGGATGATCTGAAATTATATACCGTATAAAGAATACTTCCATTTTTCGTAGTTGGGTAAGATTTCAGCATGCACCTTCCTTACCCGGGGCGCGCTGCCTACATCGCCTTTGTGCGACTGCCACCTAATGTATAGTTGACGCGATACAGCGTTTCTTACTCAGCCGCTGCTTGAGCCGCACCTCCTTGGTGGACAGACGCTCGACACGCACCTCCTCAATCTAGCTGAAGTCAGAAGGACAACAGTGCCCAGGCTGCACAACCAGCTAAGTACGCAACCCTTAGCTGGCGGTATTTGTCATCTATAGACCCGTAAAAGCATGAGGTAGGAACTTGTGAGACCAGAGCTATGTTGCGGGGACGCACGCTCCTTTGCGACTCACCATTTTGAAGCCCACATCGTCATCATCTTCGTCATTGTTCGAAAATAATGATGGAGTCGCTTCAACTACGCTGACTCATCGACCGCTATAAATAGGGACGGCTGAAGAGAGTCAGCTCTCTCATGTATTTGATTTGTTCGGTGGAGTGATGAAAAGTGACAGCTGTGCGATATAGTGTGCCCAAGACTAATCCCAGAAGTTTCTAGCAATTTTCGAATAAATCCAAAATTAAAACTTTTAAATGTGAATTAAAACTTAAAAGTGTACAGACAGCTAAAATACCGTAAACATAAAACATTTGAGTATTAAGAGCACGGGTCAAGTGTGGAAATCACCACAAACGGTTAGGAAAGTGCACCGCAAAATTTAGTAGTTATTCAACGACGCGTTTTTCTGAATTGAATCGTAACGTGGGCAAATTGTGAATTTGTGGTATTCTGTAAAGACTGCAACTGTCCGTCTCAAGAAAAATGGTGCAGCTCGCTTGATGACCACAATCAAGAAAATAGTGTGTACGCGAACGGCACCACTTCCCGGACACGGAACTCTGGCCCCGTTCTTATGGGCTTACCGAAGAAAGAAAGACACAACACAAAGCAGAAAAAGAAGACAGGAAGAAATCAACGAGATGCTAGGAGGACATTGAACGGCCGCAACGGTGAGCTCACGCTGAAAATAAAATTAGTAAAATTGAAAAAGAAAAGTTTTTATATTTTAATTAAGAAAATAATGTCTGGCTTTCTAAGCCTCCATTGATCATCCCTTGTTTTCGCCATTTTGTAGATTTCCGCATTTTCACCAAACAGTGGGTTGAAGTTTGCCTACTGAAATTTCCTCCAGAAGACTGACAGCATGACCCTTAATAGCCCAAGCAGCACACTCCGGCCATAATTAGTTGTAGTTACTTGATTTTGACTTAGCAAGTCATATTTATGTTATCTTAACCAAATAGCAACATGTGTGCTACTACCCGCATAACGAAAAGCAATTTGCTATGTAGTCGAAACTATATTTCAGATGAAAGATATATTATCACATTTTATGTTATTGTTATCGATTAGATTAATCTCATTTTCACCATACAACATCTACATTAACACAAATTGTTAATGCTTGCCATATTGTCATTTAAAGGTTTGTCTGCACTCGGTCTGGATTATATACCAACTGTTTGAGAGTGAGTACAGCAAAAATTTTGTTCATGAAAATTGACATTTTTTTATGGTAACCTAACATAACCGCCTATTCAGCATATTGTTATTCGGCCTTTAACCATCTGCCATATTGTTAAAACTATATTGGAGATGGTAAGTTCATACTTGTCAACAATAACGGTAAATGTCGTTACGATAACGGAAACGGTCGTCAACAATAAGGGAAATGGTCCAGGAATGGTTTGTGATTATGCGGGTAGGGAGGTTATGCGGTAAAGTACCCCTTACCCGTTTCACCCCAGAATAGAAGAAAACAAAAATATCAACAGTGCCTAGAAATGAGAAGAAAAATTTGTATTTTCCATTTTATTCCAACTAGCTTTGCTTAGCTTGACAGATACGCGCATTTCGTCTACAATGTGCAGATTTGTTTAGTGTCGTGTACTAATAACTCGACTGTTATTAGTACAGTCGAGTTATTAGTACACAACACTGAAGAAGTCTACACATTGTAGGGGTGGGTTCCCTTTGGTTTTAAATTCTGATAAGTGCAACTATTGTAAAAACAATTTCAAAATATTATGCAATAATAATGTTTCCAAGACAACACCATTTCACTATTTCACCATGAAACACGCTACAAGAAAAACAGACTACCTAAACTAACGAACCAACCATCGATTTTATACATCAAAAACGTCAAAAAGGCGTTGCATATTCCGACAGGCCAGCTTGCTGTCACTTTGTTTGTGAACATCATGCCAGTTTGTAAAAGTAAAAATTATAAGATTTTTTTTTTGAAAAATCGAGAAAAAATAGTTGAGATCTTAAAAAAATATGTTTGTGCTAGTCCAAAAGCCCGTCAGCGATAAAGACGGAAAATAATCATATTTTTTTTTAATTAAAACCCCTTATTAGCACACCGCCACCTCTTCCCAGACTCCTGGTGGAATCATTGCGGTCGCATCGATAAATTACATACATATACGGTGTGAAGCCATATTTCCGTTAGAACGACAATATCAAAATCGGTGGCCAGCAGAGAAAGCAGCGAAGTGTTGGTTTTCGTTCTGATAGTAGATCGTTATTGGCGAGGAAGTTGAACCAAAGAAGAATGCGAGGGGCGCGCAAGAACATTTGAGTACAGCACACACTTTTTGAAAGTATTAAAAATACGCGTTTAATACGGCTAATTATACTTTGAGTACATCAGAATACCCACTTGAGACTTAAAATACACCTTTATTACAAGTGTATACCTTGAGTGCTATGAAATACATTTCTTTTACAATTTCAATATTAAAAGTACAGTTAAATACATTTTTAATACTTAAGATTAATATAAAAACTTTTAAGTACTGATCGATTATTTTGATAACAACAGCAGATTTCGATACTAAAAATACATTCTTATTACAAAGACATGCTTTGAGTACCGTAAAATATATTTTAAACACTTATCAATAATTTTAAATACCTAAGAAATCCAAATCGGTACCTCGTGTACCATTTCGTAAATGTGAAGTATTTAAAATCCCCTTAAATATATGTTAACTACAATTTACATCCTACATAACAAATAAATATATTGGATTACAGTTTAAATAGCTCGAGCACAAGTGAGCACATTTTAATTACTTAAAATATGAAGCATACAACACTATTATAAGACCACTCATTTATACAGAAAACCACTCAATTTTTCTATTATGATTCCTATTCCAAATTGGTCTAGTTTTAGCGAAAATTTATTTATTAAAAATTTATAACTTGAAAAATGCACTGCATTGACAGAACTCAAGATGGTTGTGTCCAATATTAAATTTAGCACATCTTATAAGGTTTCTCTGTTGACCTCGGTTTTGACCCAATAACATTTCAACTCAATATGAGTAGTCCTAATAATAGCGTGTAGGTAGAACTCCTTGCACGCTCAAAACTCCCTCTCTTTCTTTCGTATTACTATCCCTTTTTTCCACATGGAAAAATTACTCAATTTTCGTAAAAAGTGGATCTACTCAATTTTTGACTAGAGCCACTTTTTACGAAAATTGAGTAAATTTCCGGGTGAAAAAAAGGGATAGTAATACGAAAGAAAGAGGTGGAGTTTTGAGCGTGTGAACATTGATTAAGAACACGCTAAAAACACCTTCTCTTTCATTTGTATTCTCCTTTTTTTTCTAACGGAAAATTAGAGGAGAGCATTAAGAAACATTTACGTGTGAGTAAAAGAAAAAGGAATACAACTCCACTCAATTATTGAGTATAATGGAACGAGAGTGGAGAACTCTTAAAACACTCTCAAGTATTGAAAATATATTTGAGTCCTTTTAAATCTCATTAAATACCTTCAGGTACTTAAAATACTCATAAAATACTCTTCCGAACTTAAAATACAATTCAAATACTCTTTGAGTAGCTAACATATTTTTTTATAATACTTTTGAATTCTTTGAGTCCTTTAAAATACTTTTGATCACTTTAAATATGCTGAAGTGTTGGTAAATACTCTGTAAATCGAGTTAAATCCGGACGTATTTTCAATACGACACACTCAGTAGAATGCTCTGCGTGCCCCTTGGAAGAATGCTAAGATGGAACAGTTGCTACAATTTTTTTTTTCATTTCAGTGTCCTTTTCAAAAATTCAATACGGTCCCTTTCGAATGAGCACTCCTCCCTCAGTAAACGGGCTGACAGATCTTGTTATGTTCATGCTGTTCCCTCGTTGTGCAAACTAAGACCAAAGTACCTTGAACACAAGGTAAAGTATATTGCCAAGTGTCATAGTATTCTCACATACACGCGTATTCGAGCTTACTCAATGTAGAGTAAATTTGACTCAATTTTATAAATATATATAAAACGTCAAATGCTGAATCATCATGTTCTATGAATTTGATTTATTGTTTTTCAAAGAGCAAGAAAACTGCGCTAAACCCAATTTTGAGATAGCTACATATTATTTTTTTCAATAATTTAAAGTAGGTCAGATAAATTCGTTCCCAACTTGCGCAGAAGTTAATTTAAAATCCAAATCGTATTCGAAAATTAATAACCAGTGGCGGCATGAAGCAGATAGCAGCCACTGTAGATGCGGGCACGTGTTTAAAAAAACCTAAGATGTTTTAGTCTATGACCAGACTATAAAAAGTTTATTAGCTAAATTCCTTTCAAAAAGACTTCAATGATTTTTATAGCATCTTTTGCGGTACCGAAAGAAAAAAAAACTCATTTTCATAAATCCTAAAGGGTTTGAGCTGTTTAGTGGAATACCTGTAACTAGAAATTAGAAGAAAAATTAGTATTTTCCATTTAATTCCAACTACATTTGCTTATCTTCGACAGATACGCGTATTTCGTCTACAATGTGTAGACTTCTTCAGTGTCTCGTACTAATAACTCGACTCATTTTCATTTTTTTTTTTTTCAATATTTATGAGTAAGTTCAACTCAAAACTAAACAATATTTAATCATTACATTAGGGGATTTTTTTCACTACCGTACAGGTTTGTCCGAAGGGTCTCAGATTGTGAAAAAGCTGTAAAAAAACATTTTGAGAATTTTAAATGCGGAAAATTTTGAAAAATCCTCTCTTGTTCATTAATTTTTAAGCTGTTTTTTTCGAAATATGCTCAAAAAAACAATGTGCCCGCCACTCGTTTTCATACCAAAATGAAAAAAAAAAAAATAGGGATTACTGAAAATTGAATTGAAACTCAATTGAGGGTACGTTCACTTCTAACGTTTTTGAGTTAAAGTTACTCAAATGAGTGCGAAACCGGATGGCAAACAAACATCCATGTTTGTTATAAGAAATTGCAAAGCTTCTTCTAGTTGTATACATTTTATCTAATTTTCGAGTTTAAATCGTTGTGGATCTTCCTAAAACAGTGATTCTTGCCAGGCTTAAAGTGAAATTGAACAAATATGTTCTAACGATAATCATAATCATGAAAATTAAATTCTTAATTTAAAATTTATTATACGAGAGATTAAGCTTTTTCGTAATATTGATCAGAAAAAAAATGTCTGAAGTGTGATACTCAAAATTGAGAAACAATCTTCATCGCGTTTTTAAACACCACAAATATCAGCGTTAATTGACTCAAAAGTATTCAGTTATAACATATTCCTCCAATCAATTTGTATACTTATGTAACGTTCAAGAGTTACTTAATACCTACATACAAAAATTCAAGCAAAAAACTTGCATTTGACTGACTTTTGAATCGAAACTGCTTAAATTTCATGCATTTCTGAAGACATTTCAGCGACAACATTTGATTAGGGCGAATCTGCTTTTGTAAATAAACACTTTGTCTGCTAATTTCTCAGAAGAGGAATGCAATTTCTTCAAATTAAATATAACAGCGGATACACATAAATCTCCTCTTCCTTAAAGAGTCCTTAATTTGTATTTGTGACCTTTTGTTCAAGAGAAAAAGACTACGAAAGCCGTTGTTTATAAAAGCAGATTTGCCCTTATCTAATGTTGGCGCTGATTTCATAATAACTTTTTACTTTTCCTTTTTCTTACCACTACATAAACATTTGCAGCGGATATTATACCTTGTACATTATATACGTTGCAAACAGACATCACACTGACGTTTCTCTTTGTCAGTCTTGACAATTCAAGATCTGTTCAAAAATTACGATACATGAAACGAAAGGGACCGAGGGTCGATCACAAATTACGTTTGCGATTTCTGAAAAATACACGAGTATGTAATCGTTTATCGTTGGTTGAACGACGGCGTGAGGATAAAGGCACTGGTATCGGATGAGGCTCACTTGCATTCGACGTAAACAGGATGACGCAGATGGAATTTGGATATTTCTGCTCGCATTGTTATTGCTGATTCAGAGTCAGCGATGCCTTTGTCGGTTGACGTAGGTCCGGGATGATCGACGGCTGTGGACGGTTCGATGATGCCGTTCCCGGATCGATGACCTGAGGAGGCTTCCGAAAATGTTGAGCATTCGATCCATCGTCAACAAATTCTCGAAACTCAATTTGCGAGGGCCACGTAGAAGGATCCATTGGTCTAGCTTTTAAGCCTTGGTCGACTCCTAACTTGAAAGATATGGTGAGCGTAGATAATGGTTGACCTTTGGGTACAAATGCTTTAGTGATCACATCATCCGCCCGCAAGCAACTTCTGCATCACTAAGTCCAAGAATTTTTTGGTTAGATACACAAAAAACCTGTCGTCACTCGCTGACGGTCCTGCAACCGCACAGTTGGCGGAATGAGCAGTAGCAGTAGTAGTAGTGTATTGCGTCTTCATTGCGGACTCTTTTGGGGTAGATCAGTTTCCAAAATGGAAACGGCGAGGTACCGGAGATAAAACTGCCGGTGCTAGCTTGGCACATCCTCCCTGGAGTTCTTGTCTGAGCTCCACGATCAAACTTTGCTTGATGTCCGTTTTCAGATCCTCAACGAGCTCCTGGTGCAAGTCACTGACCTCCTTCACTGCCGCATTGATTGAAAGCAATGTGTTCTTAAAACGGACGTTTCCCATAATATCACGACACCCTTTGCACATCCAAAACAGCACTGGTTTGTCTAACTTCCATATTACAAATCACCGTGGAAATGCTCTAAGCGTCACTCAGGCGTTACTCCGAGGTGCGAAAATGTTACAGCGGCAAAACTGGCAGAAATGTTGTAAATTGGCTAGAATGGTCCAGGTGAGTACAACTAGTACGGTAAATGCTTGCATAATTGCTGTACTGGGCGCAATCGTACGATGGGAGGATGATGGAGATTTTGTTTATATTTCGGCGATCAGCTACAAGTCGGCAACTTTGACAAGCGCAGGTGGAGAGAGCGAGGTGGAAGTTTTTTTTATAAGCTGGGCAATGGTGACGGGCGATTCACTCTAAACACACTCAAACCTACTCGGAAAAATTATACTTTCACCAATCCTACCTGACTGATTGATTGTGTTTATTTTCTGCTGCACCCTACTTTCAAAATCTAGCAAAAGGGTCGCACAGAATTCGAAATGACATCTATACTAAGAACGCTCCTAGTACTTCATGAGTTTAAAATCCGAGAAAAGAACAATTTCCAACGAAAGAATCGAAGGTTTTCGAAAATGATTGTTATCAATTGAATTAATAGAATAAAAACAAACATCCAACCTATCAACCGGTTGCCTCCACATGCTTCAAAGCGTCATTGTTATCAATTTGCTTCATTAGAGTTTAGTTCTATCCATACAAACCAGTCCGTTCGTTATCGCTGCGACTTGTTGCAATTTGTATTGATTTTCTTGTGGAGGTGTCATTTTCTTGTTCGCCTGTCGGTAAAAGACCAGTTGAATCCACTGGGATGGTTAGCGCATAGGTATTACAACTGTAACTCGCGCTGACGACTGTTCGGAGGTCACCCACAGTTGACGACGATGACGACGACGACTACCAATCCGACAGCGATTGCAGAGTAGCAAAATACGAAATCGAAAAAAATGTTCAGGTTCGCAGTTGATTGCAGAAAAAAAAAATAGAACGATACAACATACCTCGACCCCCTTCGATACAAACAGAGCGAAGCACGACGATTGGGGGGGGGGGAATTGCTAGGTATAGTGCGGCACCTTACCAATTCAACACGACACCAGCAACGTCATCAGGAACTCGTTGATTCGGTAGAAGGACATGGTGGTACGGCAAGTGACAGAAAAATGCAAACGACATTAAATATTGCCGATAAGCAGAGTGTATTGCGTGGAACACGAGCCAAGTGTCAACAACAAAATATCCTCTAAAGTGGGATCTATCTCTTCTTACTCATAGTTCTTCTGCCAAGTTGAGACTTTTCTGATTTTTCATCACATTCTTCAAAACATTGCATGTTATTGTAAATAGTCTATACAGTGTGTCTCAAAATAGGTGTCACCTTTTTTCAGTCTTGGTTTATTTCAGCTGGATAGTTTTAACAGCGGAATGATTATACCCATTTTGAGTGTATTCTTTTAACAGCTTATCGCTGAAGATAAGTAAGCGATTCCGTTTGTTTATATTTATCAGCTAACATGGAAGCCATACAGGAGCAAGTTTCAAAATTACACTTGCAAAAGCTTAGGCCGTGTCAGATGTTCAATAGCCTTAAGCAGTTTTTTATTTTTATTTATTTTATTTATTTATATGTCAACATCTTCAGCTAAGCTGTACAGACGGAATAAAATAACCTATCTTTAAACTTATTTCTCGTCACATTGTAATCAAAATGATGGCTTACTTCATTGAACCTTCGGAGGCATCTATGCAGTGGATGGTTTTCACCCAAGACTGTTCGGTGCCTCGGAATCCGCAGAAGCTGCCGTTGTCGGGAACTACGTGCAGGAACATAAAAGCTTATTTGTTGCAAAAGATGCGTGCAGTCCAAGCGGTTACTCAATACATAGAATGCAAACAATCTCTGCAAGTAAACCCTCGCTGGTGAAGAGGCTCTAGGGTTATAAGTTGACATCGGTGTTCATATGGAGGCAGTCGGAGAGGGTCGTTCCACGGCAGGTTGCGCAGGGCAAATCTGATGAAGCAACGTTGAACTCTTTGTAGCCGGTCAGCGTGTACAGCATGATAGGGAGCCCATACTAGAACTCCATATTCAAGGATACTGCCCACCAAAGCACAGTACAGGACTTTCATTGCGTAAATATCGCAGAAAACAGCACAGTTACGACGAATAAAATCAAGGACGGCAAAAGCTTTAGCGAAAGTTATGGAAATATGTTCGTTGAAATTCAGCTTACTATCCATCGTTACTCCTAAGTCTTTAATAGAGTTGACTCGTTCAAGTACTTCTGAATGTAGCAAGTAGTGGAAAGTTATATGCGAACGGCTTCTATTGAAACTTATGATCTTGCATTTTATAGCGTTCATCTTCATTCCATTGAAAAGACACCAGTTCAATACAGTTTCAAGGTCTTGCTGTAGAGCGGCGCAATCAGTCAGGCTCCTGATGGTTCTGTAAACTGTTAGATCGTCGGCGTACATGAGTCGGTGTGATTGTAAGCGGTGGCATAAATCATTGACGAAGAGAATAAAAATTAACGGACCCAAATGGCTGTCTTGCGGTACCCCGGACGGAATCTCACGGAAAGAAGAAGCTACATCAGCGTTGTATTCAGTCTCTAGCCTTTGGAGAAGAATCCGGTTTGATGAAGTTCTGTGCCGAAAAAATCGACGAAGAGCTTACCGAATAATATCCCGGCGATGTCGTAAATCAGCATTCCACCATACTTGTCTGTAAGCCTGGCGAATAAAAGCTCTGGGAACGGGAGTGTGTCGGCTTATAGAGACAAAAATCTCGTTGTAAAAAATAGAGACTGCTAGATTAACGTTGAAGAGATGTCCCCAGTTCTTCGAGCTCAATTCGTCACAAACAGCATTGTAATCACAACGGTTAAAATCGTAGTCCAGTTCATGGGCTATCGATTGCTGAGGATCCTTAATTTGACGTATGTCTAACCGTATGATGAATGGGTTATGATGGCAATCAGGTTTTTAACTGGTTGAAGGGGCTTTAATTACTACCACACCGCTGCTATTATCCACGAAGGCCAAATCAAGCAATCTTTCGTTGATGCTACGGATGCCACAAATTTGCTGAAGTCCGCTGGCCACCATGCTCTCAGTTAGTGCTAATGGGAATCCTGGCAGTAATAATCGAGTCGCATTAAAACGTACTACATAACATCAGACGAAATCTAGCTTTATTAATACATGACTTTCACTTGTATAATGTGAACATGGAATGGAGAATAAAAGAATGATAATTAACATACAGTTCGATGACAGTTTGCTGTCGAGGGGTTGATCGATGGAGCCCAATGTATAAGGGATAGGAAATTGACCACCCTAACAAGCGCATGCTCCTGCTCAGAAGAAGCGTTTGTTGGTAAGTAACCTCCGATATCTTCGTCGAAAGACCACGACAAATGTGGAAGGTTGTAGTCACCAAAAAAAAAAGGTGCTATGAAAGCATTTTAAATCAATTTCATGTCTATTACAGAGAGTTTAAAAATTATCTTTTAAAGGACTGAAGGTAAAATTCTTGGTATTTCGGAAGAACTGGCCAATAATGTGAGATTGATTAGCAGCTTAGCCGTTTCTTCAAAGCTGCTCGATGCTCAAAAGGTCAAGCTTTTATTTACTTTTTCTATAGCCTTTCCCAATGAATCTCATCGACGATCAGTCTGAAGAGAAGTGCCAGAAAAGGTACATGCATGCTCGTCCTTTTCTTGCACGGCAAACTTCACCTGAAGATAACCTTCTGGATATTATGCGTCATTGGCATGGTCAGATCCAAAGATGTCACATATAGAAACAAACTCCAAGTGCTTATCCAGAAATCGATCTGCCGAGGATGACTTTTCTAAGCAGCTGGAATATTATTACGTAAATAATAAAGCAACCGTAGATGACGCTGACGACAGTTATACAGAGTCTGATGGAAGCGAGACAATGATACGTTGTAGAGCAAACTATTGTAGTCGATGCACATTTGAATGAACTTTTTTTTTCATTCTGTATCTTATTAATGAGATGGAAAATTTTAGAATATATCTAATGTTAAAATAACAATCTTTCAAACCACATGGTATATGAATTTTTTTGCATGTTTGACGGGAAATCGGGTAAAATGGACCCTTTCCTGGGGTCAACCATGAACGAAACCTTCATAATTCGATTTTCCGGACATTTTTACATAAGTACAGTGCAAGTGAGAGTAATATTACTAGCGCCAATCTTCAGAACCGCATAGAACATTAGTTTATTCAAATATGAGGGGAGAATCGGGTTAAATTGTCGAAATGGACCACTTCCTGGCATCCGATCAAAGTGAATTCTGTTTCATTCAGTTCTTCAGATTTTTCTGCAAATTTATGGTGCATTTGGGTGCAATATAATAGCACCAAGCTTTGTTTTTGAGTAATAAATCTAGTTTGCATCCAAAATGAGGGGAGAAATGGGCAAAATGGGACACTTACTGTGGTCATGAAATGAGATCAACACCATTCGATTTCCCGCATTTTTTCCCATGAGAAAACCTATTTTTCAGGACTCCAACTCTGCGCCGTCTAAATTAATGGGATATTGGTTCCATTTTTGCCCACTGTGCGACGCCTTTTTGATCTGGAAACCAGTGCCAATGGAGTATGACGAGGTGGTGCTGGAGTAGACGGAACAGATTCGATCAAGGATTTGAAGTTCGATCGAATTTCAGTTTTGATGTCCACATTCACAGAATCGGCTTCGATCGAGTTAGCACATTTTTCACACACTGCAGTCATTGCGTTGATTTTGGCTGCACTGGATGGATAGTTAGTCTAGTGACAGACAGGTGGCGAACGCTACTTATCGAATGATGACAGCACATAGTCGATGTGATGATACGAAGTTGGTATTGGTGAGATGAATGCTTTCGTATGCAAGGCTTCAGATTAGTGGGAAAATTAAAACACAGCAGCAAAAGTAGGATTTATTTTCTCACAATAAGTACTGCAATGGCTTCCAAATGTATATCGTCAATATCTAATTGACGGCTGGAAATCTCTGTGTGGCGAATGACGGTTGAAAACAGTGAGAAGAGTCACCTGCAGTAAAGTGACTCTCCTGGGCAAATCAAATGGAGAGTCACGTCACTGCAGGTGACTCTTCTCACTTCACCAAGTGACAAACGTCACTTCGACTCTCGGAATAACCCTCATGGCTTCGCTGGTTTTGGCGGGTTGTTTGATGGAGCGGTGAGGCGATGGAGGTAGGTTGCTTGTGCTGTGGCGGTGGTTGACGCTGGTCTTGATTGGACGATGTGGAACTTACCTTGCGGATGGATGCTTTTCTGGTGTGAGCTGTATGAACGGTGGATTAAGCGTACGTAGGCGTTAATTTCTAGAATTTAAACAGACGAAAACAGCCAGAAAATGTGATAATTTTCAGCACGATAAAACAGATGTAAACAAATAACAAACAGAGTTGCCAGAACTTGGTTCGGAGTGAGTAAGCGTTTTGTTTTTCGCACCTTGAAGAAAATTGGAAATGCCCATATTCAAATGTCCCCTGCTTCAATAAACAGGCTCGTCAAACATGATCTGGATTGCAAGCCGTACAAGAAACAACGGGTTCACGGGTTGACGGAGCGTCAGAAGCAAGCCAGGGTCCAAAAAAGCAGAAATCTTTTGGTTCGGATGACAGTGACTGTGAGATTTTATTTTCGGATAAAAAACTCTTCCTCCTTCAAGACAGTCATAATCAACAAAATGATCGTGCATATGGCAAAAGTCTTGCCAATGTTCCAAGAGATAAACAAGCTGTAGAACACTTTCAGAATGTATCGAAAATCATGGTATGGGTCGCCGTTTTACGAAAAGGAAAACTTCCTCTTCGTTGCAAAGAACCTAACGTAAAAATCAACACTGAATATAACATTGAGCAGGTCTTGAAGAACCATCTGCTTCCTCATGCTTCAACGCGGTATAGAAATACACCATTTTGTTTCCTACAGGGCTCAGCTCCAGCTCACAAGGCAAAGAAGACACAAGCATGGTGCGCGGAATATTTGCTCGATTACAAGCGAAGAATGGCTCGCATCTTCACCGGATCTCAACTAACATAACTACTTTGTTTGGGGTTATATGCTTCAACACATAGGCCCTACGAAAGGGCTTACTTTAGATCGATTGAAGAAACATTTGGTAGATATTTGGGACCAAATTCCTCAAGAAATCGAGCGTGCCAGCTGCGAAGGGTTTACAACGCGTTTGCACAAAGTTATCAAGGCAAAGGGCGAGAGGATCGAATTGAATTAAAATAGTTTATTTATATTACATGTACCTTTCAAATGAAAAATAAATGCTTTAATTTGGTTGATTTGTTTTGCTGTAATCCTATTTTGTTTAAGTGACACCTATTGTGAGACACCCTGTATATATAAAGCATGTCCGGAAAGTAACTGGAAAAATTTGAGCACTATGTTTTGTAACAAATGCTTAGGTTAAATTTAAGTGTGCATAAACGTCATGTACCAAAACAATGAAGCGTAGCGAAAAGGAAGCGCGTGCGAAACGCATTGTCCAGTTTTTTCAAAATATCGCTGATGGGTGCAAAACTACCACGTATCGTCACTTCAAAGCAGAAGGAGTTCCATCCAGCACTATTTACAATGTTCTAAAAAGGTATTCCGAAACTGGTACAGCTGATTTTCATCGACTATCAGGTCGTCCAGCGTCCGTATCAACGCGAAAGGTCGTGAATGCTGTAGAAAAGGCATTTAAGAAGCAACCGGATATTTCAGTTCGCCAATTATCATCGAAAATGAATATTTCAAAGTCAACACTCAGTGATATTAAAATTAACAAACTACGTATCAAGGCGAGAACAAAAAGATCGTGCCAAAGTATGTTAAGGACCAAGCTGCTCGTGCGAAATCAGGCGCTCGTTTTGTTCTCGACAAGTCACGTCAAAAAGTTCTTATAATTGATGATGAGACGTATGTTCCATTTGACCCACAAGAAGTGCCAGGACGAACATTTTACCACAGTTCTAATCCCAAAGAAGTTTCGTACGATGAAAAAACGAAGAAAAAATCTAAATTTTTCAAGAAATACCTTGTTTGGCAGGCCATGGATCGATTTGGGAACGTGTCTGAGCCATATATTACAACCGGAACAATTAATGCAGAAATTTATCTCAACGAATGTTTGAAGAAGCGTTTGATTCCGTTCATTCGTAAGCATCATTCTACCAACAGTGTTTTATTTTGGCCAGACCTGGCATCGGTACACTACGCAAAAAGAGTACTTGAGTTCCTTGGGCAAGATATATTGAATTTATCCCGAAATCCAAAAATCCGCCGTATTTGCCACAAGCTAGACCAATTGAAGAATTTTGGTCAATTTGCAAACAGGAGTATTCTAAGAGACATATGCCACCAAAAAACCTCACTGGATTCAAGCGGATCTGGAAAAAACTTGCAGCTGATGTAGCAGAAACTCATGGACAGCACCTCATGGACCACGGTTACTCTATGCTTACCAAAATATCCAAATCAGGAGTAGAATGCTAAGTAAACATACTCACATCTCTGTATACTTATATATCTTGAATCTGAGCAATAAATAAGAATTCTTATCATTATTTCAAAATAAATAATATTATTTTAATTTTTTCCCATTACTTTCCGGACATCCTTTAATTTAATTTCTGTCTGTCTGTCGGACCGTTATAGACTCGGAAAGTACTCACCGATTGGCGTGAAAATTTGTATGGGTATGGGCTTTTGGGGCCGGAGAAGGTTCTAATGATAGTTTGAGACCCCTCTTATCTCCAGAAGGGGAGGCTCACATACAAATTAAATACAAATTTCTGCATAATTTTAGAACTCAAGTGAATGGAACCAGATTTGTCTGGTAGAAGTTTTTGAAGACAAGAAATGTTTCTATGGTGGTTTCAGACCCCTTTCTCCTTCTGGAGGGGGGGGGGGGCTCTCATACAGATGAAACACGCATTTTTGCATAACTCGAGAGCTAATCAAGGAATATGGAACCAAATTTGGCAAGTGGAGATTTTTAAAGGAGAGTAATTTTTCTACGGTGACTATATGATTTCTTGCTAGATTATCGATTAGCTCCGTTTACCGGAATGCTCGATTTAAATAAATAACACTTGAATTTTCCAGTACATCAGTACGTTTCCAAACGATAATCATACCCTTCATCGTAAGAATCGTAAAACGAATGTCGAAGCAATTCTGAGAGGAACGAGTCTTCAAAAATGTGCAAAAGAGTTGACTTGTTAGGAGCAGAAGGGTGAAATAGATCGTTAAAAGGACAAATCAAGTGAATTTGCGCGTAATCCTTTCAAACGACATCAAATTTGAGGCAATCCAACTCCTGCCCTATGAAAAAAGAGTGAAATGCAAATCAATTATCCAATATGCTTTGCGAATCATTTCGCCCCAAATTCCAGCAAACACTGTATAGAAACCGTCGGTGAGTATTTGCTTGGAAATTGGAATCTAATGTGTTTCGTATTGGTGTGACGTTTGATTCGGTGGAAATATCAACATTTTTTTTTTTTGCAACCCGAACCCCAGCAGAATGATTGGGGGTGCAACACGCTACCAAACACTCAACCTGGGTTGGTTTGATTCGATTACCGCAAGCTAGCACTCTATTCCAGCCCTGTGTGGCTGACAGTCGTGGGAAACTCTCATTCGTTCACATATTCGTATTCATGACGACGGCAGCAGAACGGCGATAGCGATGGCAGTCGTACGAGCAATTTGGAAATCGTAAATCAGACAGCAATTTACTGATAAAAGGACGAGCATACACAGTGAAAGTGAATGGGAAAGCATTTTACCAACACCCCGGCAGACATAACGAGTCTGCAAGGTAGCTATCAGCAGTAATTCAGTTTGCAAAATGGGCGAAATGTTGTTGGTAGTTGCGGGTGGGTCGCGGCATAAATAACATATTTAATTTAGCTGAATCTGAATATAAAAACCTCGTTTAACTGAAGCACTTCTTATACCCACGTCGTAAAATTTTCTTACACAATGCCATCAGTTCACCTTTGGTTGCAATTTTTATAATTCGTTCCTGTAGAATTTTCCCCAACTAAGTCCCATGGAACCATTAAGCCTTTGATTTGCAGCTCCACTGAAAGTCTTTGTTGTTCAACCCTTTTCCCCTCGAACAAAACAAAACTCGAAAATAGATTCATAAACATGAGACTTGATGCCGGACGGTTGCTAGTGCAGTGCCTTCCGTTTTTGACCAGCTTTAAACATAATTAGTCGTGCGGTGAATTATTGATCGACTACCAAAAGCAGGCAAATAGCTTTTTTCATTTTACAGCATCCACGTGATTTAAAGTTGAAATAATCTCCCATGAAAGTTCATTAGCTATACCACAGAGAACAGACATCCAGACTCGAACATTATTTTCTCAGTTTACTGTGTAAACTTTTAAAAGCAAACCGTTGGAACAATAGCGCCGCCTAGTCTTGGTTTCGCCAAACTAAAATTTACCACGAACATCAAATCTCTAAGCACGCAGGTGGCGCCATCAACATACGATTCGCCAGAACTAACCGAAACGAGCTGTTATTTTAAATTGTCAGTTTCAGAAATCTACACGCGGAGGGCACTTCAGCTCGGATGTCTGTTCTCTGTGGCTATACTTTAATGATATATTATGCTTAATTCGGCTTAATGGTTTTCGAATTACTAACACATTCGGTCTTTTGGCGTTCGGTCTAATATCATTCGGACAATTGCAGCACAGTGTTATTTTAAGCTTTTGTTTCCATTTGCATCGTTTTTATTTTTATTCCTCCCAATCGATACAGTAATTTTAATAATATTATAAAACCTTCTCCTCACTGTCTCTTTTCGCTAGGACTTGTTTCAAGCTTTATGTTATTATTTGTTCATTCTGCCCAAATTATGTACAAATATCAAAACAACAGTAACAAAGCAAGACTATTCCTTTATTCCTGCGGTCATCCATCTTCATCCGTAAGTACAACCAGGACCCTCATTGGAAAAGTCGAAACGGAACGATGTTCTTATTGACGATTGCATCAAAAAGACGATTCGTGTTGGTTCCATTATGTGGTCCCAGTTTATCTAACTAAATAAAGGTCAATGTCTTGCGTTTAGAACAAAGAATAATTTGGATAACAGCGAAGTTAACCGTATGGCAAACAACGCTCAAACCGTCAACCGAGTAGTAAGGGAAATTTCACTTCTTGATGATCGTTTATTTTGCTCCGTTTGACCTCAATTCTGAGCGAAAAATGTTCGTCATTTACAAAATCAAGGAAATAAGAAAGCATGAGTCAAAAAAACTAGAACAATGGATTAAGCTTTCAGTAACTACACAGATAAAATATGAATTTCCATTGTGATGTAAATACTAGAGCATGTGAAGTTACATTTCATTCCACACGAAGCATCAACTTGCATGAAATAGTTCTTACAAAGATGAGCTTTTGCCTGCAACATTATCGATAATGTATGGAAAGTCCCAGAATTATGAACAAATAATAATTTAAATTTGTATGTTTTGTGACGTTCCATTTATGTGCATGATATTGAACAGAATTTCACACTACTTTTTCGAGCTGTGTATAATAGTCAAACAGTTTATATCACCTATTTTTTTTTGCGTCCGCCTATTTCCTCACATGGTGACAATCACCGACGCCAGGAAGCAACTCCACCACCTGGACCCTACCTATCGACTCATGAATATGAGCCGGGACCAACGGCTTTACTTCCCTTCCGAAGGAAGACGAGACCAGATTTTTTCGCCTCAGAAAAACCACCAAAGTCGACTGGGATTGAGCCCAGACCCACTGGGGTGCCAAGTAGCAGTCACGCTTACCACTACACCACCAACACCGGCTTGTATTAAAATAAATGTCGATCAAATTTAAGTCATTTGAAGATGGTGCAGAAAATCTGTCAGCTTAACTAACGGAATCATGGTGGCTATAAAGTTTGGTAAATCGTTAATTTCGAACAGTTGCATCACAATAAACCGTCGTAAAAGTTAAGAACAAGTTGATCGCCTAGTTGTCATCATTAATTTGTCGATTATTGTTGAATTATCGACACATTTAGTACATAAATAGACCGAATGCAGGGGCTTGGCTAAGGTTACATCCCCTTACCCTACACTTGAATTAATCTAAGTCAACACCTCAGTTGAACATTTGTTCACACAATTTTGGAGAGATTATTAAGCTACGCAAAGTCAGGATAATTTCTAGTTTACGAATTATTATATCATATTTGCTTGACACGATTTGGTATTAAAATTTCCCTCAGTTTGATTTCTGCAGCTCTTGTAAGTCTGTTTGGAGTGTTAGTCGATACTCATTCCGAAACTTTCAAACTTCCGTTTCTTGTTCAATACATGGCCGAAGTTAACCAAATATTGCCCACAATCTCTTTTGAGTGTATTGTTTACATCACCATGAGCTGGATGGGAATAGCGCACAACAAAATCCAGAGAGCGCTGATAGTTCATTTCAAGCGGTACACTTCGACGTTGGGCCTAGCCAAAAATCTTGATGTTTTGCAAAGTTTCATAAAGAAGGCCTAAAACGATCCGGATTGAAAACGTACAAATCGGAACGAACACCAGCAGAGTGTTGCTAAATCGCGTGTGCGGAATCTTTACCCAAAACAGCTAACAACATACGGGTGCTGCGTCATTGGTAAAAACCACATTAAAGCATATTTTCAGCAGTGGCCGGGACAAGAAAATTTTACGGGTTATGACATGTTTACATGTTTGCTGTAGATGATCGTTTCAAATTGAATAAGCTGCACACTTAGAAAATAACACCTAACTCGTTTCAATTTTCTACTAAACCACATCGTTTAATAACGAGAAACCGAAAAATCGTTTTTATATACTTTTTCGGGTGTATTTTTTGAGTCAAACTGAGTTTCGGTTACTATATGATATTTTTGACAGATAAGAATGAAAGAAGAACTGAATAATACGGTAAAGCAATGATATTCAAAAAGCTCGGTAAACGAACACCGAGAAAATCTCGGTAAACTGGAACTGAGCATTAGCTGAATATTCTCAAACACTTCTCTTCAAGTCAATTTCGCGACAGCAACGTCTACCGAAAAACTCTATTATTCTAGCTGACTCGATAAGGCCGGAAAAATTGTCAGCCATTTTATCTCGCGTGTAAGTATTTAATAATAATTTTGTTATTATATATGCAGGCATCCTGAGCAATAGTCTGTTTTCACTGCCATGAACACGTTGCAGGTTATGTCGCTGGCTTGAAAAGACATTTCAGAAACCACCTGCTAAAAATGATTTGGAAAAAAAGGATGGAAATAGTAAAATGTATGAGGATTTTTGCATCAATAAACAATGTAACTGACCATACTGAATTTTTTTCTATGAAATTCGATGCTAGATTTGAAGCTATTCCAACCAAAACTCCAGAACTGCCAAAAAGAACCGAATTCCGTAACTGCAACAGAGAAGTCGGTTTGTTTGACAGCGTTCGGTAATATTTGAGTACACCGATGTTCGGTTAAAGGGTGTCCACGATGAAATTGCCACACTATTAAATTGCTCTAACTTTTTAACCGTTCAGTAGAACTTAATGAAAATTTGGGTGGATTTAGTTCATAGTGCATTATTTACATCCTGCAAGTTTTAAAGTCCTGTGATCAAAACTCGCGGAAATGGAGTCGAAAGAACAGCTCGTGCGTGATAAAATCTTGCGCATTCATCACGAGAACAAGGATCTCTCGCATCGTTCCATCGCTAAAACGTTGGAAATCGCGAATTCCACGGTGTCGCGAATGATTAAACGGTTCGAGGAACGGTTGACCACCGATCGGAAGCCCAGAAGTGAAGGAAAAAGTAATCCGTACAACACCAAAAATCACAACCGCGTAGTTGGGGCCTTCAACCGAAATCCGAACGCCTCCGTTCGGGATGTAGCTAAGAAGCTGCACCTAAGCCGAAGTTTTGTCCAGAAGGCCAAAACTAAGGCTGGGCCTCGAACGTTCAAGGTACAAAAGGCCCCTAATCGCGACGAGAAGCAGAACAAGTCCGCCAAAACCCGTGCCAGAAAGTTGTACCTCAACATGCTGACGAAAGTTGAATGCTGCATCATGGACGACGAAACATATGTGAAGGCCGACTTCAAACAGATCCCCGGCAACCTGTTTTTCACGGCCAAGGATAAGTTCAGCGTTCCGGAGCATGTCCGCACTCAGAAGATGTCCAAATTTGCGAAGAAATTCCTGGTTTGGCAAGCCATCTGCACGTGCGGGAAGCGGAGTGCACCTTTCGTGACCCAGGACACGATGAACGGACAGGTGTACATAAAAGAGTGCCTCCAGAAGCGGCTGCTTCCTCTCCTGAAGGCCCACAACGTCCCAACCATCTTCTGGCCGGATTTGGCCTCATGCCACTACCCAAGGACGTGCTGAAGTGGTATGCGGACAATAAGGTCAATTTCGTGCCGAAAATGTTCAACCCTCCCAACACTCCGGAGCTCCGCCCCATCGAGAAGTAGTGGGCGATTATGAAGCAGCACCTTCTTAAACGACCTAAGGTAGTGAAGACAGTCGAGGAACTGAAGAAAGTATGGGTTTACATGCAAAAAACGGTTGATTCACAGGTTGTGCAGAATCTTATGGCCGGGGTTAAGGCCAAGGTGCAGGCATTTGCGTATGGACTGTAAATAAAATACGAGTAAAATGGTAAAATGAAGTTTAATAGTTATTTCTGAATCCCTGAAAATTTGATGGCAATCGGATGAAAACTCGAATTTTGCGAATCAATTTTGTGTGTGGCAATTTCATCGTGGACACCCTTTATTGCTGATAAGATTTATTTTGGCCAACCGAATCTTTTGGTGAATTTTACAGATTGTCAGAGAGTAAAATTTTTACGAGAATTCGGTTGTTCCAGTTTGAACCCAACTGACTACCGAGCGTTCAGCAGATAAAAACTCGGTCGACCGAGTTCGGTATTATTTTCTAAGTGTGTGTCGAAATTTACTTCTGAACTACGACCGATCAAAAGCTTTTGAGGTATGAAGGACGGAAAGGAAATAATGAGGAAGTGCAACCCCGAGAAAAACGTACTGGAAACGACTATACAGGCTTTGATGGAGCCTATAATGCAAATGCCCAGTATCTCGCAAAGGAAGATGTGGTCTTTTGGCTGGACTGGGCCACTGGATGAGATGAACTGGCTGAAATTGAACTTTGTACCGAAGTCCACCAATTCACCCAACGTACATTAGCAAAGACAGACAGGAAAATTTTGGGGAACTCCAAACGGAGGATCTACTCCAATAATTTCGTGGCCAAAGCGAACCATCTTTTCATCAGCCCTGACTAACGTTCCGGCCAACTCTCGTGAGGTACGTTTTAAGGTAAGACGACTAAAATAATGTCTCGTAGAGGGGGGGGGGTATGGGAAAACGTGGCGATCCATTCAAAAAAATTGAAGGTCCATACAAAAAAACGTGAAAATGGGGGGGGTATAAATAGTACCTTTTTGCGTGATGTAATTAATGGATGTTCCCTAAGGCCTTTTTTAATGCAGACGTTAGTGCTCCAAACGATTCAACATAGTCTACGTCAATCGGTCATATATTATACACAAACTCACTTATGTTCACCTTGAAGAAGTTTTCGCAACTCACCAGATATTCCCAAAATAGTAAAAATCCTACAAATTGGTTTACAATTAAGCTGTTTTCTTTGTGACTTTCAAGCACCAGAACACACGAAATTATATGTTAAGATGTGTAGGATTTTTTCAAAATAGCCTTATTTTGTGCATTTGCTTATCAGTTATCAAAATTATGCCTAAGCAAGAGCAACAATGCCAAAAAAAGTTAGTTCGTGAGTAAGGAATATCGTTAAAAATGGCTCTAAATGTGTTTGGGGTATGAGCAGCCAGCAAGTCTGCAAAGGGTGGGGATAAGGAGTGTATCGAAAATAAGCTATCCACAAACTTTCTTCCAAATTATGTTGAAAACCGATATTTTATTCATACAAAAAATTGATCCTTTATTGTACGAGGTTAAACTTGAACATAATGAAGACCGGATGAAATTTAAGTGATTCCTTCACGAATTTTCGAACTTTGGATCGAATGCTCTTCATCAAGTTCCGGACAAGTGTTGCATCGCATATTTTGGACGCTTGAGCCCAAATTTTTTTGAACTCCTGCATGTTCCCAGCTGCCTTACCAGTCTTCTTGAAGACCCTCTTCACGATTGCCCAGTAACGTTCGATGGGTCGAAGCTGAGGGCAATTTGGTGGATTGATATTTTTCTCAACGAAATCTATACCCTTTTCCGCAAGCCAACTGAGAGTGGTTTTGGCATAGTGAGCCGACGCTAAATCCGGCCAAAACAGTGGAGGTGTACTATGCTTCTTATGTAAAGGCAACAATCTCTTCTGGAGACACTCAGATCGATAGATTTCCGCATTTATAGTTCCGGTAGTGTAAAAAATGGTTGACTTCAAACCACAGGAACATATTGCTTGCCATACCAGTACCTTTCGACCGAATTTCTCCACTTGAATCGACCTGTCCGCATCACTCACATCCTCCCCAACGACGGCAGTAAAGTATTGTGGACCTAGAAGGGTTTTTGAGTCCTCCTTTACATAGGTCTCATCGTCCATCAAAACGCATGCATCCGGACGCTGCAAAAGACGCGAATACAATTTCCGGGCCCTTGTTGCTGCTCGCTTCTTCTGTTCTGCACTTTGTTTCGAAATTTTCTTCTTTTTGTAGATTTTCAGCGGGTTTCGCCTCTTGATACGCTGGATCATTCCGACACTTGTTCCTGCTTTTTTGGCCAAATCACGTATTGACATTGATTTGTTCTTCATGATTAGAGATACCACTTTCTGCTCCAGTTTCGGGTTGGAAGAACCGGGTTTTCTGCCTCTTCCTGGTAGCTCATCCAAAGAATAGTGTTCCCCAAACTTATCAATGATGGTTTTAACACTCGCATGATGAATTACCAAACCGCTTCGCCAATGTTCGCATAGTAATACCCTTCTAACTTAGCCATGTGTCCAGAACCTCAATTTTCACTTTCTTTTCAATACGCGACATTTTGAAAACGCAGAATTTGAACCGCACAAACAATTAAACAAAAGAAAGCTGACAGTCAAACGCACAGCATGCAGTGTTCAGAGCATAAAAAACCATCACAAATACATGCGTACAACGCAAATGTATGTGGATAGCTTATATTCGATACACTCCTTACGTTAAGAAGACACGGGGAACCCATGTAGCCTTCAGTAGATATCAAAGAAAAAGGGAAATTAATAGTTAAAAAGAATGCCCTGTTAGGTGTACAGAACAAACATTTATTTATTTGGTCGTTGGGAGTTTCGAGTCCAAGAAGATTAAGTGATGCCCCATTTTTTTTTCTCTAAACGGTTGAGACTTAAGCATTAACTTTATTCCTAGCCCTATACGGCTTGTGGTTTCAGCGACATTACTCGCTCTCTGAAATGAGAAAAATATCTAAGTACGGATGTTGAAAGAGAACTTATCAGATTTCTCGAGCTGCAGAAACAACATTGCATTACCTTAACATATTGTCAATTTAGGTTTCTTCTAAATATTTTGGAAATTTCGCGAAATAAAGTGCTCTGTACGAATACAAGAACATTTGATCGATTGAAATTGTGAAACTTGAAGAATTTTTACAACTTCTTCACATTATCGAATTGGTGTTTCTGTAAACGTTCATAGCCTTCTTTATTTGAAAGACATTGTTTAAAATGTTTCAATGTCCTTAATTAGTATCACTGTGACACATTTCGCAACATTTCGCATCCAAACGCTCATGATTAATCACCGAACTTACCTCAAAGATCAACACTCCTCATGCAAGATAAGGAAAAGTCCTTTCCAATTCGCAGATCAAACTCGTTGTTCCAAAGAAAACACACTCAAAATTTCCAACCCACAATCGTAATTCCGATTCGAAAGAAATTGAGAAAACTTCCCAGTCACTGTTGGCACACCTCGATATGGCACCTTCCTGCCAACCATACCACAGTCCCAAGCTTCTGCCGGCAAATGGCAAGAAACCCCTCTACGAAAGTGTGGGCAAAAAGCGATAAGAAGTTTAAATTGAATTTCTATTAATTTTAATTTGTCGATTCGAACCCTTGGCAATAGTGCTACACATTTGGTCCTGTCCCAATGGGGACTTTTGTTTCGTCTAACGTATTTGCGCTGCGTTCGTCCACATTCGTTGGCAAGTAGATCGAAACAGCGAAACATCAAGCAACTCCCAACTAATCGTTAAATTGTTCAATTAGAAACCGACAAAAAAGATTTCCCGTTCCCTCGAGATCGGGTTTGTTTATTTTTTTCACTTCGAACTTTCTGAGCTGAGTTTTTCTCCTGAGAGACCGAAAGATGGGGAAAAAGTCCACCTTAAATCTAATTCTAGTTTGCTAAAAAGTTTTCTCGAAGGCGCCGCTGCCACGTTCCGGGAGGGAGCATCTCCGTTCGGCCGAAAAATAGGGAAAGTTTAGAACCATCGACGGAGGCGAACAGGACGTCTTGTGTTTGCTTTCAGTTTCTTCTGTTCCCACAGCTGCTCTGCTGGCCTTGGGTGTCCTTGATTCGAACATGCGAAGAGGGATCGAGTGTGCATTTGCTGTGGTTTTCTGATTTGCCGGATATTTTTGTTGCATTAGATGCATGGAAGTGAAAACGTTTTTTTGTCGGGGAAAACTAGATCGATAGGGTTGTGCATGGATGTTTTGAGTCAGGAAATTCGAAGGGCTGCGGAAATTGAATACATTTAACATGCATGCAATTGGCCAGGCAAAACTCGCAATTGTTGACTGTGGGAAACTAAGCTAAAAACGCTAAAAGCACAAAAAGGAACAGCAAACATTAATTCAGCATTACTATCGAGATTGACACAAGCTTCGTTTATACGAAAATGAAGCAAAAATACTGCATAGGAATAAATCCATAGAAAACAATCCAAAGCTCTCCATCCTTCTATAAAACCACAACAAAACCACCCCATTTCGTCCACTTTCTCGCTTGTTATTTTTCTTCGACTTGCATGCGGAACGTGTGAAGAACAAGTTCTAAACTGAAATAAACCCATCACATGCGGTCAGCTTTTCCTTTTCCCTGGTTTCCTTCGTGCAGCTCAAACAGAGTAGCAGAATCAGCAAACTGGTTTCCACTGGCAAATTCAAATAGAAAAGACGCCGACTGTCGGGTTTTATGTTTCTTTAGAATCACAGTGTGCCTTTGCCCTTCAGCTATTCTCGTTTTATCTCTCTTTTTCAGCAGGAAAACTGGCTACGGGTGGCTGCTCTTTGTTTGCACAAATCTGTTTAGGGATTGCATTGTACAGCGGAGCCAAAGTTTCACTTCCAATTTCGTTTGATTTCGGGTTGGAAACAAACCAATCTACCGGATGGTAATTTAAAAACATACAACTGTTGATGGGAAAAACCTTTGTTGGTTCTGAGAGGGCGCAGTTTTACACCTTCTCGACTTTTTTCCCCATCGCAGCAGCCATGCTGCATAGTGGATGGGGAAATTGAGGGACAAATAAGGGTTAGTTTTCAGTGCGGAAAACGAAACGTAGGATATTACGAGAGGGATACGTTGAGAATAGTATTTGTGGTAAAATTCTCCTAATTTTTAGTAAGGACTGTTCATTAAAGAATAACCTCATAGTTTTCTTTATATCAATGAAAATCAACATACATAAGACCGAATTCACGTGAGTTTGAGTATATACTTTTCATTTCTGAAGAATGCTCGGAGTTTTCTCTTGATACCTCCCATTAGATTGTGCACAACTATCTATGTAATTTTTCATTGTGCTGCAGGCAAATTTTCTCAAAACAGTCAAATTCAATTTTTCCATAAGAATCTCGTTTTAATCAACATTTTCAATTAGATACACGATTCAAAAATTTATACTAAAATTGCCAAAAAATCAATGCTATTAAAAACTGAGGAAAATGAGCCTTTAATGGATGAAATCAGTTGGAAATTGTCGAAGTTATTAGTATTTTTGTAAAACAACTTAAAATATCGCTGAAATACAACAGCTTTAGAGTTCCACTGCATGCCCGTAATGAGCATCCAAACATCGCATGTAAAGTTTTCATGGGAAATTATTTTCTCAACCAATAAATTTTATTGAAGCACATCAGGATTGAAAACCGTGCTGATACAAAAAAAATTATAAGGGTATGTTTTGGTCGCTAAATCTAAGAATGGCGAAGACGTCCTCTACGGCTGTAAAGGGTTATTCATAAGTCACGTCGACTAATTTTTGATATTTTCAGAACTCCCCTTCTCGGCTTTTTCTAAAGGCCATTTTAAACATTTAAATGAAGCGTAGATTATGGCCAGACCTTAGCGTGGTTTGTGAACTTTTGATTATTCATATGAAAATTTTCTGTAACCTATTGATTAGATAAGAAAGCAGAAGACATTGTATGATTTTTATAACCGACCTACCTTCAAGAATATCTTCGCTAAAACATAATTCAACTGAAATTCTTATTTATTGTTAAGATTTCAACCTTTCATACGGTTGAAATTTTGACAGGCACAGCAAAAATGGAAGAAATATATAAACATTTACTAGGCTCATCCTTTTCGGTAATTTTAGCTACTGAGACAAGCTGACATGAAAGCGTTCGAAGCGAAGAAAGAACTTTTATATAATACCGAAATTTGGTCCGAAGGTGTTATAATAGCAGTTTCAGCCAATTTCAAATTAGAAATCCTTTCTGCGACAAAATTCAAACAATTTGAGCCTGTTTGGGTAAAATCATGCATTGCTGGCAAAACACACGTGTTTGCCTCCGTGTTTTTTTCCACCAGATTGTGCAAATAAAACTGTTCATGAATCTTTTTTTTCAAAACGCCTAACAAATTGTATCAAAATTACCTCCTGAGGCTAAAGTTCACATCTATGGTGACTTCAACCAAAGATAAGCTGACTTTTTTCAGGACTCTGAAATTAAAGCATTAAAGTAAGACATTGTTGCAGACAATGAAACACTGCAGTTTTTTTTCGACCAAACTTCTAATTTAGGTCTAAATCAAAGTAATAACGTCAAAAATCAGCAGAACTGTTACTTAGGCTTTCTGCTGACCAATGTACACGAAGATTCATGTGTGAATGAATCATTGAATCCCTTATGGTAAAATGAACCATTTCACACAGCAATCGAATGCTCTCTATTTAATCATGAAACTCAAAGACCCAACGACTGTGAATTCGAGGAAATCTTTGTATATCACAAAGCAAATTATGAAAATATTAAACGCAGATTAAGTAGTGTAAACTGGCAACTAATTCTACACACTACCATAATGTCGTGTAAATTTCAGGCTCCCGAGACCGACACATGCAAGCGTCCTTTAGTACATAAGAATGAGTTGAAAGAGATGCGACAATAAAGACTGGACTCGGAAAAATGAGACACACAAAATGATCACCAAAAATTCATTTTAAATCAGATACTTTTCAAACTTCCAGGGATTAAATAACTATATATTTAACTATCATTCGGCATAATTTATTTATTGAATTCCTCCCCAAGCTGAATGCTCGTACATTTCTGTTAACACTGCTCATGAGATTTTGGGCGAGGCTTTGTCCATCTTCCTTATACAATTTTTCCCAGTTTTTCTTCAAAACTTCATCGGTTTTGAATGTTTGTCCGCTTTTCTTCAACTTCTTCTTCATTATCGCCCAAAATTTTTCGATCGGACGAAGTTCTGGTGTATTTTGCGGGTTCGCCTCCTTCGGGACCACATTAAAGCCCTTCGCTTCGTACCAATCCATTACAGGCTTGGCGTAATGGCACGAAGCGAGATCCGGCCAGAACAGCGTGGGACCACGGTGAGAGCGTAGGAAGGGCAGCAAGTGCTTCTGCAAGCATTCCTCACGATAAATCTACACGTTTATGGTGCCGATTGTAACGAACGGCATGCTGTACCCTCCGCATTCGCAGATCGCCTGCCACAACAGGTACTTCTTCGTGAATTAGTCCATCTTTCTCTTCCGAAACTTTTCTTTTTCGGAACGAACCGACAAAAAATTCGAGACCGGGGATTTGTTTGGTGTCCGCCTTAATATATGTCTCGTCGTCCATGACGAGACAGCCTGGCTTGACCAGCCACTCACGGTACAGCTTCCGTGCACGCAATTAAGCCACCGTGTTTTGCTTGTCAGTCTGGTTTGGCGCCTTCCTGACCTTAAAAACACGAAGCCCAGCCCATTTCATGGTCTGCTGGACGAACCACTTCGACGAATTGACCTTTTTGGCCACGTTTCGGGTGGAAAGATTCGGGTTATTCTTGAAGTACTGCCTTATCTTCCACGCCTTCTCTGGGTATTACGTTTTCGGTTTTCAGCCGCTTCCAGCGCGTCGCTCGATGGTCTTCATCTCCTGGAACATCTTCACAACGCGGGACACGGTGAAATGGTGGATTCCAAGCCTTTTGCCGATCCATCTGTGCGACTGACCAGGACTATCGATCACCGCGCCCATGATTTGCTGGCGTAGCTCTTCTTGTTTCATTAATTTTTACCCACGCGATAAAAAGTTACACCCAAAACAAAGTGTCGCATTTTTTCCGAGTCCAATCTTTTAATTCAACCAAACACATCTTTTATCGAATTGAATATGCGTCAGTCTCAGAAGCCATAATTTTACACGAAATATTTCTTTACATTCCCAGACTTTTAACACACATGAATTACGTGTCGTGCAAAATTCACAATTTCTAAGTGTGTACGAAATGAACGAAATGTTGAAATTGCTGTTGATGTCTACTATAATGTTCTTTTCAGAATAATTCATAAAGAGGTACCAATCAAAATAATACAACATCATGGAAATTCAAAAATAAATCTAAAAATTGCAAAAATCTAAAAATCTAAAAATTGCAAGGTGAACAAAAATTTAAAAAAAATAACAGCAATGAAGATTTAGAGAAATATATAGACGTTTGTAATCAACTAAATTTAGCCATCGCATTTGAAGAGCATGACACTAAAACTGTAAGGGAAATAAAGTTGTGCCCTAAACCCTTTTTCAATTACGTTAATACAGTTAAAACAAAATTTAAATCAGAAAATTTTCCATCATCCATGCATCTAGATGAACGCATTGGCAGCAATTCGGAAGAAATATGCAATCTTTTTGCAACATTTTTCCAGGAAATTTATACCACCTGCTTCGAAAATGGCCGGGACCGGCAATTTATCAGATCAGTACAGACTCAAACACAAACTGAATAAATGATCGCGCAATCCGAAAAAAAAATGATTTTGATTAAATTTATTGTAACCATACGATAAAATCAATAGTGCGTAAAATTTGAAGTATTGTTCATAATCATAAGATGACAATAGCAGTTATTGTTTCCACAATAGAATCTAACATAAATTGAGACATTGACAACAGAACAACGGTGTAGTTATGTATCTTAACTATAGAAAAAAAAAAATTTTTTTTCGAGCCTATTTGAGTCAATTACTATTGATTGTGTAGTTTCACAATTGCTGAAAATTCTTGCATATGGGTTCAATAGTAAATCTGTTGTAATAACAATATACATTTTTCATTTATCTGATACATGAACAATAAGATTCAACGGCGGCAGTAGATTTTAAAGTTATTTTATATTATTGTATTTTAATTGTATGGTTATTTTTATCCGGCCAGTTTCGCATGCTGTTCGATCTCACAAAGCACACGGCGTCTTGCTGTTAGTTGTGTGAATAGCAAGGCGTCCCCCCAGCAGCGTGCATTGTTTCCACCCATCGAGAGTGGCTACCAAGCAAGCAGCCAATTTCTATTGTTGTAGTTAAAGCGAGCAGCGTGGACCATCACTGTCGGTGCTCCGTATCCATGGACTATTGTAATGATGCGGTGCGCACGACTCCACAATGTTCATCCAAACTTCGTCTCCCCATAAAAGGGAAACGTCATTCTATGTCATTTTAGTGGTGTTAACGTCTTATTGAAAGTACCCACCGAGCTGGCACGATGCCTCTCGGTGGTATTAAATTAACTCCCAGTAGTCAGTTCGTTTCACTCGTCTCATCGTCGTGTCTCAACCAAATAATCACAACACAACGTATGACCTGGTCAAACACTGGACGAAACACATGCGACGCGACAAATTTAGTGCACCGGAAAATTGTATCAAGGTAAGGCAAACTATGTGTTCGCGTCGTTTCGATTCCAGACCACGAAGAAGGAATATGAAACATCGTCGTTGAGTATGAATGCATGACTATCTTCATGCTTTGGGTGCAACACGACGAAAATGGAAAGACGTCGCGTAGCTCAAATCGGTGAAGGTGACTTTTTTTTCTTTGCGTGTTTTGTATGACGTGAATGACTTTTGTCAGCTCTGCTCGATTCAGAAACCAACAAAAGTAACCCATCATTGATTCATCACAAAACCCTTTACAACAACGTTGCATCGTTTTCATTTGTTGGTAAAAATGTTCGCCGAGCTTTTCACTTTCGTCACCAAGATATTCCATGAAAAAAATCAAATTAGAATGGAGGAAATGTATCTTCCTCCGTATATTCACACTTGTGTTCAGTGAAATAAAACAATATAACAAAAAAAATATGTTTAATTCATACCTGTTTGTAAAGCAAATCGTTTTCCTCTAAATCTGGACGTTTGAAATTTCTCAAAATTTTTGTGACAACTTCTGGAACGACTTCCACGCTTCTTCCTCATCTGCTGTCAAAACAGTATTAAAGGGTGTTTCAATCAAAATTTGGTCGACTGAAACTTAACGCATTTTCTTTCATCGTGCATTCTGCACACCCCTCATTTTGAAGATGTGTGCGTGTAGCATCATGCCTCTATTTTGATTTTGAGATTCGCACTTCAGTTATCAAAATGGAAGGAAGAGAAGTAACGCATCCAAATTTTGCACGTGAATGGCGAATATCCAAACTTCTCTCACGCCAAGTTGGCGAAATTGTTGAATGTGGCTAAATCAACTGTAACCAATGTATTGAAAGTGTTCGGTCAACGTTTGTCGACAGCCGGGAAAGCTGGATTGGGGGAAATCGAAAGCCGGAGGCCACTGCGACCACAAAAATAGTTGCCCGCTGTTTCGAGCGGAACCCTAACCTTTTTACGGCTATCGACTTACACTCAGTAACAAAAAAAAAAGCCGAGCAAAATTTTCTTCCAAAAAACGCGTTGTTCAACCTTCTGTAACTTTGTCAATTGTGTGTGTGTGTGTGTACAATCTAACACTCATTGGCCGGCAATGGTATTATGGAAGAAATCTGTTTACAACAATACCTCAAGTGACCATTGCAAGCAGCTTTAATCCGAGAGCTAGAAAGTGATAGCTCTACTGCAGATCCAGCAACCCATTTCAGAATGTCTGGAGAGTCACGCCCATTCCGAGGTTACTTTCACATACAATAAGCCCCGCATGTAAACATTACCGATATCATTTGGATAAGGGCACTGCAACACACTTCCAGATTTGGAAATCTTAAATTTCCAAACCAGGCACGTATATGGTATTATTTAAAAATAAGGTTAAAGTTATATAGTTCTAGTCAGATACGTCTCACCAATTGCCGCTTCCATCGTTACTCTCTCTTGTTCATTCGTACACATAAAAATTCTCGACGTTGCCTCGTAATTAATTTCATGCACTCGCGACAAAATAAGCGCAAAAATTATCGTGGCCAAACCGCCCGTTGTATATGTAATTTGCATAAGAAAACTCTGTACACCACATGGTGAACGCATCTGAAATTATGTGGCACCCTTTCCCGTACGCATGCGCATTGTCTTCGTTTGCTGCTTCTGATTAGCAAATGGCCGTTTTCTACACGCACTGGTCTTCTTTTTTTTCACTCCACGCTCTGCCAATAATCAAATCCCCGCTATGAGGCGACTCTATATCGAACTTCAAAACTGCTAATAATTATCGATTCACTCGCGACAAAGCGGACAAACGCTCAAACCTAATAATTTATTTCCGGATGTCTCAATACTAGGTACCACTAATAAACAAAACTAAGCTAATGTAACTCTTCTTCCGGATGCGGGGGCGCAGCACAGAAAACCACAAAATGTGGAAATACTACCGACACTCAGACATTTCGGGTAGGAAACGATTGTATTTGCTACAGGTTTCCCAAACCACGCGGATATTTTATGATTTCACTGTTAGTTAAAATTAAATTACGAATTATTTTTGATTTTTTTCGCGAAAACGACGCAGCAAAAACAAAACACGTCAGTTTCAAAGCACGGCTTGCTGCGATCTTTCCACCTTCTGTAACTTTGTCAATTATCAATATATTTGGCTGAAATTTTGACAACGTTATAACTTAATGTGACCAAAATTTTATGTTGATAAAGTTTATAAATTTGAAGTTATCATAACATATGTGAAAAAAGTTATTTTGGACATACCAATTTCAAAAAACCGTATTTCTGTGAAAAATTTAGGCAGCATATTAAAAATTTCTCCATGACTTCAAAAAATACAGAAATTTATGTGGACAAAATTTGAATTGTTTCCATCAAGTGGTTTGGACTACAACTGGCGTCAAAGTTGAGGATCCAACATGAGTATTTTCCTTGGTCACCCAATATTGACCACGCTGAACTATCGGTGCAAATACAAAGCCGAGGCGAATTCATCTTATTAATTCGACCCAAACCTGTATGATGACAACGCCTCGGCTTTTTTTTTGCACCGATAGTTCAGCATGGTCATAATTGGGTGAACAAGGAAAATACTCATGTTGGAGCCTCAACTTTGACGCCAGCTGTAGTCCGAACCACTTGATGGAAACAATTCGAATTTTGTCCACATAAATTTCTGTATTTTTTAAGTCATGGAGAAATAAGACTCAGTTTCGTAAAAAGTGGAGGTACTCAATCTATGTGTGACTCCACTGTTTACGAAACTGAAGTGGCCTCGCGTTACATCTTCGAATAGGTTATGAAGCCTTACCACTACAGCCCCATCCTCCATCACCAGACAAAGTTTGTTCGAAGTCCCGTCGACTATCAGTGTCTTGTTTGTTGTCGTTTTCCTCGATAACGTTCTCGGCCACTTTGAGGCTTGCGGCGTTGATGAACGCAATGTTGCGGCTGTATTGAATCCGGAAGCTAAGTCTGTTTGACCGCAGTCTGAATGCCGCTCGTCTCATAACACCTTCAATGCATAACACCAGAAATGTTGAACAGCAGGCATGAGATTCCATCATCTTGACAAAGCTCCCTGCCGATCCTGATCAGCAGTTCTCGTCGACGATCTGCCATAGCTCTTTTCGGCATACTGTAGCATACGTGACTCTGAAGTCGTTTAATAGATGATTCACGGCACTTTTAGAGGATCTGCCCAAAAGTGACGATTTGGTCCGCTGTGGACGGCCTTCGATGAAGCCAGCCTTAAAACTTCCCACGAATATATTTGCTAATGGCAACAGTTGCTGCAAGATGATTTCTGATAGCACTATATAGGCGGTATTAACATAGTTACGACTAAAAATACTGTTGAACGATTGATTAAACAGTACAGGTATACCTCGATAGTACGTACATCAACTTACTTACTTCAAATCGCAATTGCATAAAAACTACTTGTAGTATCTGAAATCTACAACAACTTAAAGAAAGAGCAAACTTCTGCTCTTTCTTTTGGTCGTATTCGATCTCAGATACAATCAGTAGTTTTTGTGGAATTTCGATTTGAAGTGAGAGAGATGATGTACGTACTATCGAGGTATGCCTGTACAAGGAAAATTGAACAACTGCCCGCAAAGTACAAATCAAGCGTCGTAGTGGAACCGTTGATCGTCAACTGCGGGTGAAGGTCATTCGGAAAATCAAGGCTGATACCAACATCCCGGATTATTAGTTGGCGAAAAAACTGAATGCAGACGGTTGTACTGTGTGGCGAATCCGTCTCCGAGAAGATTAAAAATGTTACCGAGCAGGTAAACAACCCAACCAAAGCCTCAAACAGCAGTATGGATGTCTCTTGAACGACGATGAAACGTATGCTATAGCAGATTTCAAACAAATTCCGGGGCTCAAGTTCTACCAGGAGCCCAGCAGCAAGTTTCCTGGCAGGTTCAAGTTTATTTTTGTGGATAAGTTTACGAGAAAAAATGCTTGATTTGGCAAGGTATCTATTTCTGTGGCAAAAAAACCAGAGTGACGGATAAAATAACAAACTCAGAAGGGAACAAAATAGAGTGCCTCAACAATCGAACTTTACCCTTCGTTAAGTCCCATGTTACGGTTTGGCCAGATCTTGCCATCGGCCGTTAAAACAAGGAAGTGCTACAATGGTTCGATAATAATGGGGTCCAGTTCATTACAAAAGAGCTGAATCAATCAAATTATCCTCAGTTCTGTCACATTGAGAATTCATGGAGACTTGATAGATTGAAGGGAGCAGTCACCAGTGACATTGACCAGATGAAGAATTGGTGGAATCAGCTAATCAAAACTCAAGACTGAAGATGGTTTGTGTCAGCTGATGAATCAACAGAAAAAGGCGAGATTATTTTCTGAAATAACAATAAATGATGTGTTTCAGTTATTTTCAAGAAATAAAATAACGTTACCTAGGTATGTTTCATGTCAGAAAATTTTTAAAAGAAAGTTTAAAAATACACTCATTTGATAAGCGCCCAATATCTAAATGATCTAGCTAATTAGTGGAAAGTACCACTTACGGTGGTTGTGCTATTCTACTTAGATGATAGCCATTCTTTATATTCATCTCCATCATGCGAACCGACCACGAATTTATGTCATGTGATTTCACAGAGGATGGTAAAAATCTATAGAAAATGTATGGAAATATAGGAGTCACTGTATGAGTAGCGTGAGCTTTTAGTGGAATACCTGTAACTAGAAAATGAGAATAAAAATTAGTAATTTCAATTTAATTCCAACCGCCTTTATTGCTTATCTTGACAGATACTGGTAGTTGGAATGAAATCGAAATTATCAATCTTTTTTCTCATTTTCTAGTTATGGAAAAATGTATTTTTATATAGAGAAACACAATAAATTCAAACGTAATTCAAACGATAATTAAATGTAATGCTAAAACGAAATAATCACAAATTAGTTAGAAATATCGATTTTACTATCACAGAAAAAACACTGACAAGTGCGTTGGACCGTTGTTCCAAATATCGGAACGGTAGCTAAACAAAACACAACCGTCGATTAAACTGCCACTTGTATATCTGCAGGAAAACACCCACCGGGTGATGTGCCCAGTTTCCTGCTTTGTTCTATCTTTACTTAACTTTACATGATAAATACACCCCTCATGAATAACAAGTTGGTTAACATGGTATACATGGTATCAGACCCGCTGAGTAACATTGAGAAAAATCGACATAATGAGCTTGCCTTGTATGCTACCGTATTGTACAGGGTGTCTCACATTATGGGTGGCACTTAATCAAAATGGGATTGCAGCAAAACAAATCTACAAACTACCAAAATGTCATAATTTTCTGTCTTTTTGTTTTAAGCACATAAGAATAAGTTGAAAGAGAAGAGAAAATAAATTCAATCAAACACATCTTTTTCGACTTGCGTTGTGTCAGTTTCAGGAGACATAGTTTTACTCAAAATTGTTTACGTTCCCGACTTTTTGCAAACATGAATTAAGTCTCGTGTAAAATTTAAAATGTCCAAGTGTATACCAAATCACATCATTTATTTATTTATTTGAAAGATACATGTTCTACAATTCAAATATCTCTCACTTTACCTTGATAGTTTTGTTCAATCGCATTGTAAACCGAGCAGGGCATGTACGCACGATTTTCTGAGGAAATATCAAGCTGAATAATGCATTAGATCCTAATTAACATTGAGAGATTCTCTTCGTCGGCTTTCTCTTGCCTTAATATTTTGTTTATTAAACGATTTGCTGATATTTTTGACGTATTGGATCTTTACTTACACTTTATATTACCGTAATGTGTGATGAAAATGCCTGATCATGTTTTCACATAACCGTAGGAACTCAAAGAGAAAGTCGACAAAGACAGCCTCCCAATGTTACTTAGGACCTAATGCATTGTTCAGCCTGATATTTGGTAAATATCAACCAAATGTTTAGTTATCGAGCCTCAAAACAAAAGTAAAAAAAGTGGGTTTGGGATCCGGTGAAGATGCTGGCCATTCTTAACTTGTGATGAAATGTAGCAAATTTCCCGCGCTTTACGCTTGTGTCTTCGTCGCTGCTTTGCTAAGCATCGGGAAACGATTCCTGTTGAAAACAATATGGTGTCTTCCCACTTAGCTTTTGAAGCATAAGGAAACAGATGTTTCTTCAAAACCTGCTCGATATAATCGCCAGCATTGATTTTAATGCTAGATTTTCCAACAGTGATTTTCGATACATTCCGACAGCGTTGCACGAGCTAGTTGTATCTGTTGGAATATTAGCAGAGACTTCTGCCATAAACAAGATCATTTTTTTGATTGTTACTATCCTGAAGGAGAAAGAGTGGTTTGTCTACAAAATCGGATTCACGAACGTAAACAGTAAATTGTAGGTCGAAATGTTTAAAAACCATCCTCTGGTTTAGTTTTGACTTGAAGTGTCATGGAATTTTGACTTTTTCAGTACGGGAATGTAGCATTATAAACTGCAAATCTATGTCATTTTGGAATCCAATACGGCGAATATAGTATCTGACAGTTGTCTTCGGAATCAGAAGTCCCATAGTGGATTCTAAAATTGTCAGCTATCGTTTGTCATCGATTATACACCGTCTTCTCCGATTCAAAATAAGTGATATTGCAGGTATTTTACCATGTTTCAGACTTTTTCTGCAACTGAAACTGTCATATTGGATGTGGCAGTTATGCCACAATCCACTGTCTGTCTGTCTGTCTGTCTGTCTGTCTGTCTGTCTGTCTGTCTGTCGGTTCTGTCTGTCTGTCTGTCTGTCTGTCTGTCTGTCTGGTTCGTGTCTGTCTGTCTGTCTCACTCCTCTCGCATCCCTAAAACGGGGGGCTCTCATACAAATTAAACTGAAATTTCTGCGTGACTCGGAGAATAAATTAAATAAATGAAACCAAATTCCGGTTGTGGGAATTTCTGAAGGCAAGAAATGTTTCTACTGTGCCCCTGCGCCCCGTGATCTGTGAAAGTGGGGAGGGGGCTCCCATACAAGTGAACACAAACTTATGCTCTCGAAAGGAACGAAAGGAATAAAATTTGACAGTTGTTGGTTTTGAAGGCATAAAACCTGTTTCTATGGAGGGTTTGAGAATCTCATACAAATGAACTATTAATTTCTGCATATCTCGAGAAGTAATCAAGCAAATGGAACCAAACCATGCAGTTGGAGGTTTTGAAGGCATAAAAGTGTTTCTAAGGTGACCGAGATCCCTCCTCTTTCTAAAAGGGGACTTGCATACAAATTTATGCATAACTCGAGAACTAATCAAGCAAATGGAATCAAAATTGGCCTGTAGAGATTTTGAATTGACAGAAATGTTTTTTGTGGTAGTTTGAGACTGCTCTGCCCTCTGGATGGGAGGGGAGAGATCGGATACAAATGAAACCCAAATTTCTGCATAACTCAATAACTAATCAAGCAAATGGAATTTAATTTCGCAGGTGGACGTTTTTGAAGACAAGAAATGTTTCTATAGTGAGTTGACACCCCTTTGCCCTCGGGAAGGGGAGCTCCTATACAAATGAAATACAAATTTCAACCAAATATGAGAACTATCCAGGTAACTAAAGCACAAAATGTGTATTTTTTGGGTAAGAAGCATGTTCTGATAGAAGTTTAAAGCCTTTCTTAGTCAAGAAAAAACTCGTGCCAAAAAACAACTATAAACGTTCCAGTTCTATTAAATTTTTATTAATTTAGTTGCAAGTGTAGCAGCGTACGCACCGGACTCAGCTAGTAAATCTCCTTTTTTGTTAACTCAAATTAAGCACGGTTTGTTTCAAATAATTCATAAATGAGTGTCACATACTCTCATATTAACTTCAACATTTTAGCTGAACTTTAAAGTAGTCAAAGTCTCATGAAACTTCAAATCGACATTGACTAAACTATTATTTAAAAATCTGAAACTTTTCAGGGATGGTTTTTCGAACATTGCAACTATGATTTACTATGCACGTTTCTAAATTTGTTTTCTTTTCAAACATCGACCTAGCAAAATGTCCCAGTCACCTTGAAAACCTAAAACACTTCTGCTTCTTCTGGCCCAGGGTTGTATTTAACCCTCTGTGCTTTCGAAGCACTCGTTGTTTCTTGTGCAGTTTGCATTCCAGATCAGGATCCTGTTCATCAAAGCAGATGACATTTGAAATTGTTTGCCTAATATATGGAAATATGATAAGATCCCCCAATGGAAATAAATCTAGACTAGAAAATGGTGACACCAATTGTGAGACACCCTGTATGAACCTCACCGAAAGAAGGATTAAATTAGCGAGCAGAAATTAATTATTCCAAAATTATTCACAGCATGAGCACGTCATAATGATTTTTTGCTATTTTTCCCGCGTAACCTTTTTTGCCGGTTGCACTGAAATTCGAATACACTTCACTGCGAAAATGTGTAATAGTTGAATTGCACTGATTGCAGCGGTAACGTTCAGACTGTACCGCCGTTGAAATTTTCATTCTCTTTTTAATGGGAAAAAGCAGGGGCCGTGTTTCCGGTTTACGCAGGGAGATGGTGCGGGAGGCGCGAATGGATGTACCCAACCACACATTATTAATAAATAATTACATCAAGCAATCGTGCAAAGTTATTCACACCTTTCTGTGGGTTATCATGCAACCCCATATTGTGGCTACGAGCGTGAAGTTATAGCACTTTCACTGGTAATTTTAACTAAATCGGTAGTTTCAAGGCTATAATCGAGTGAGCGGCAGTAAGTTAGTAATGAGACCCAAAGTATACAAAACAACGGTATACTTAAAACAACTTTGTTTCGTTAGAATTGACAGACCTCCAACGTTTTGTAACCAAGGTGATGTTATATTTTGAAAACTGGAAGGCTTTGTTTTTAAATTAAACTTTTATAGCAATAATCAATGTTAAAATAGCATTTTGAAATTGGCTCACTGTTGTAGAGCCCTTAGGTTCAAAGTAGACTTTGCAGTCTGCAATGCACACTCTTGCACTTTTCGGAACCTTTCGGTACAAGTATCTTTGATCTGTTTTGATTCGCTATGTTATTTTGACAGAATATTTGAGGGTGTGTTGGTGTGTGTTTCGTTAATGAGGGCGAATCATTAAGCTTGGAACCGAGTATGGGACCGGTGTGCTAGTCCTTATTTTCTTCATGACTATCCAGCCGCTGTTTCTACTCTCCAGTAATTCATCCATGAACTTTCACATTTCCTGGACGAGCCGAATTTTTTTATTGAACGGCAAGAGAAACTTCTCGCTGCAATTCGATCATTCCAGATGTATGTATGTATGTATGTAAGAAGCCACCATCCTAGCGTGGGCCTTGCCCTGCATGCGGTTCCACTTAACAGAAAGATCATGCTTTGTTACCGTTCTAAATTCAACATACTGCTGTATGAAGGGCCAAAAAGGGTTGGGCAGGTCCGTAAGCAGAGACACTTACGCGAAACCTGCGGGAATAAGAGAATCTCCTTCCAGCAGTATGATCCAATAAAACGAACAACAAAATACGCAATTCTGCTATGCTTTCCACTAGATGGTTTGTTTGAGAAAGGCGCGTCAAATTCATTACAACTGTTGGAGTGGAATGTACCAATCATAAATGATAGACACATACCCTCCTAGACTCCGGTTGGCCATCCACTCCATTGTCCAATTGCAACTTCAATGATGCCCTGATGCACCCTCCCATCCCAGTATTTGAATGTTTTAAATCAATGAAATATAATAAGTTCATGCAATATATATCATGTATAGAAAATATAAGGAAATAATGTTCATCGATGTGTGTAATTTGATGCCTTAAAATGGGTAGATTAACTGAATAACGCCGTCGATATTGTACTCCTTGCATATCGCCATTTCTTAAATGATGATTTCAGATTTAACGCTGTGAATCCTTTCTGTTGGTTTTCTGTTATTATGCGCTGCATCTCAAAATCTACGAACAAAATACTATCCGACAGATGTAATAAAAAAATAACAAAACAACAAAGACCTAATGAGTTCGAATATCTGCTAGCGATTCAGTTGAAGTCAGATCAGCATCGATTTGCATAGAGGAAAAGTGTATGTTACCTAGAAATCCTGAAAGCCTGAGTAATGGAAACAATGGTAGTGATATTGATAAAAATGTTATCAATATATAATGTAATGTAAAATAGTTAATAATATAAAATTATGGGACCATACAATATAGAATTATAATAATAATTCAATTTCCATATTTTAACGACCCACGTGTCCAATATGAACCCAAAACGTTATGGAATGCAGTAGTGCAGAAAACAAACAAAAAAATATTCAAAACTACTTAATAAAACCCGGAAAGTCCATTGATGATCTGTAATAATATAGCATATGAAGAATAGAATTACTTCCACTGTATCGCTCTGTTTCTTTGTATCGATTCACATTGGTATTAAAGAGCTTATAATTAATTAAATGGATTTACCTGCAACATCATAGTATCCTCTCATGACATAAAATAATTGAATTAACACTAATAGTATGATATACGTAAAATATATGGCCACCCTCTTATTGACAGACTTCAGATGTTTCATCTTTTGTAGAATTGATCGTAAAGATTTAGCTTGAAGTAAATGATTACCATTATCATAGATAAAAATTTCAATTTATAGATGTATGACGTTTCTTTCCTGAAAAGCAACAGACTACTCCAAAAGACTTTTTTGAAAAAGTTTTCTCTATACTCTTTTAGTTACATTCCAAAGCTAGAAGTATAATTGATCGAAGAGCCCGGTTTACCGACTCTCTAGCCCTTTACCGCCATTTAAATACACTTAAAATTCAAAGAACAAATGTTAACGCGATCACACAGCAGTCTCTCCACCAACCAATCCAGTACACCATCGGTACATATCTACGATTCAACGACACAGCATTAAAAATGATCATGCTGTCATATCAGAGCAGTCAGTAAACGAGTGGGTTTCACCATCCATAGTACTATAGGAGAGACTCGACTCTTAAAATATCTCGTTCTCACCTCGCTTCTCTTCAAGTCAACACTGCTCTTCCAAACTCCCAACGATGCTCAGACAATACGCACACACATACTCTACCTTTCTCGCTGCATTACATTCTAATTGGATCGCCTATTTTGACTAGTCTATTCGCACACTAGCACACAAGCTTGAATTGTGGTTCTTTTTTATATACTTTTCCTCTTATTGCCGCGTGGTTCTCGCTCACAAGCGTTGAATGGAGTACACTAGGGATGCCTCATATCTATCTTACATTAGAGAACGTTGCATATAAGGAATTTAAGAAATATATATATTTTTAAAGAATGGCACAGTATTTTGTTAATTACAAAAACACCCTCTATCATTAGGTTTATGATGAACAGGGAATGAGGGATAGTGAAGAAATGTCAAAACAACATCGGTATAGCTCAGATTTTTTTTTCAATATGAATCAATTAGTATCAATCAGGATAAAATTAAATTATGGGTTTGTCATTTATTTGATAAACCCAGAAAAAATACCTATAAAATAATATTATAAATAATAAGGATTAGTTATGGCGAGTCTGAAAATCGGACATCCCTGGCTGGCTATAATCGGCTATTTTTCTTCTTCCAATTGCTCAGACAGCTTACCTTAGGCCACAAAGCAATATTGGGTATCGTAACGAATATGAAAACGAAAACACACAAAAACTCAGATGATCTAACGTGCAGTCCACTTTATGCGACGTCTCTGATGTTCTTCGTGCCATGCATAGAGCTCTACCAGAAGCTATCACATGACACAAGAAAACAACCTCTATATCTAAGCAAGTGGTGGACAGAATCCAATAGCATAATATAAAAATTGTTAACATAAAAATTTCCTCCTTGCACCCGTTTCGAAAGCAAGCAAACATTGGCCGACCAATTACGGCCTCACAAACACTAGCATTCCCTTTGCGCCCGGAACTCTCACACACCACAAGGGCAACCTATACGACAAAACGCTTCGTGCAAATATTTTCTTCTCATTTGAACGCATAGGCGAAAGTGAAATGTAAAGAGCATATAGCATAGCATTTCTGTATCACTGTGTACCCTTCTTGTTATAAGTACTGCTCTCTACTTCGAGCCACCACCAACACATAAAAAAATATCACTTATCTGGTCACATCCCCTGTATCAAGCTTATGTGCGCCTGTGTGGTAGTATCAACTCGGCCCATCAAATCGATCATCCGTATCGCGAAATAATATATCGGCACTTCACTACACAGCACTAAAAATGAATTTGATCAATGGCCACAAAACAGTCGTTTCGCAAGATTCCTTAACACGATATCAGATCACCACAATGAAATCCATATGGAACACACGCGATCTACATTTATTGCGCACTAAATTCAAAAGAAAAACTCTTCGGGGAAAACTTCTCTACGAGAGAGCAAAAAACACGACCGTTCGTGCCGCTTGATCGCTCTCGCTATGCGCTGCAATTCGATCATTCCAGATGCACACAAAATGTACAGGAAAGTTGTTTTGTCATCTAGTCGACATAAATTTCAATTCAAAACGGTCCTGCCTGCAGTAGATGAATCAAAGGGTAAAACCAAATTGACAGCTCACAAAGTAGCTTAAGTTGGTTTTGTTCTAGTTTACATCTATTTCATAAATTTAAAACCGTTTGACAACTATCAAATTGTTCCTATAACTTTAATCACAGTTTGCAAACTATATATACTATGGTAGATATTACCATGAACCGTGTGAAATTGTAAATTATTAATGTTATTCCTCCAATTGTGTGCCATTAATTAAGTTAATATCATAGTGTTAGTAGGCACATCATGATGTCACCATGAAATTTATCTCTGTGTAGAAATATTTTCTTTTGCTCGGTTCCGTAAAGTCTCATTACCCACGTGAGCCATCATTGATATACAATGAACAAATAATGTAAAGTAAAAACTTATAAACAACCAACACCTCACACTGCATCGATGCATATGAACTTAGTTTTACCACCTGCTCGTTTTACCCCTCCCTAAACAACATGACCGAGCACTTTTCCACTAATGCTCGCTCGGAAAACTAACCGCTAACTGGGCACTGCCGTGGTGCGGGGCGGCAGAGGGAGGCGATGGAGTGGACAAATATTTCAAACATTTTTGCCGCAACATGCCTGCAGCTAATGTTGAAAGTTTTGCGTTTAGACAACTAACTGTGTTCATACATGTACATAAACAAAAAGGCATCAAAGCGCCGGCGAGCATGACGATGATGATATTCTCCCGGTCGGCTGGTAGGTGAAAGCTTCTCAGAAACATGGAAACAGATTTATGCCTTTTCCATGTTACAGAGACACTCTGACTCGTGCATATGGAGCGAGGAACGCCGATGCTGTTTTGTCCACTGGATAGACGGACGGACGGATGGACTCACATGCACACGTGATGATAGGTACTACTAGGTGGGTTCCTCTGTGTTGGAAGTTCAATGTGCAATATGACCTTCCTCTTTTTAAGAAATATGGTGACACAGTGGTGGCTGTTGCATGGAATACTGCCACCAGAGAAGCTAATAGTGGTGAGAGGGCAGAGAGTATGAGAACGACATCGACTTACACGTATCATGGCAAATCCGGTTGCGGGAATATTACGGTGGACATGCATCGCAAAGTACAAGTATTCATCAGGATCATTTGCTAACCACATCTGCCGGTTGGATGGTCTGGACTGCTGTTGATGAAGCTTCAGCTTTACAGGATTTATGTTGTAGGTATGTTAGTTTTTCTTTTTTGCAGCTTCAGCTAGGGTCCTTCTACAGATCTTATATTTCAATATGTTCATTAAATAGAGAAGATTTTGTTGTAAAATTATATGCACATTTGATACGTTATAATGCATGTAATTTGGTAATTGGTTTTAAAACCTGATAATGCATCAAATTGTTGTTATTTTTATAAATATAGAAAGGTGGGTTATATCAAGGATGTAACCAGGAGGTTCACGAAGGACCGCGATGGTGTTTAGTAATAATGGTAAGTTACGTCCGAAGGCGTTCGAAGAGCTTTTTAAAAAACTTATCTGCTCCGGTCGGAGTTCTAACTGAAACTGATTTATTCTACTTTTCCATTATTAATCGATCACACGATCGAACCTTAAAATAAGCTTACCCTGCACTACCTTTGTACCTAGCAACTACCAATCCATGCTGCTGACTCCTGCATAAAATGTGTCCGCGGCTCGGTGCACTGGGACGCGGCAATCTGTTCTGCTGGTGTACCGTGCCTTGGTGGTAACTGCTCCTCCCCTGGTGTTGAACCTCCTGGTTCGATATCACATCCTCAACGATGGTGGCTGATAAAAATGTATTGGTGCTGGATCGGCGGGTTGACTATCCTCAGATTTATGTGGTTTTGGTTGGTTGATGTGTACTTTCTTCGAGTGATTTCTGAGTCTAAAAATAGTGTAAATTGCAACGGTTATGATCATGAAAGTTGTGAAGGAAAATCCTCCGACTATTGTCCATTGATGGGTGACTGTTGTTACTTTCAGGTTCTCCAGATGTTCCAAGTTTTTGTGGTGAAGTCTTCTCAACGTGTGGATATCGGTTGATTGTTCAATATTTCGCCTTGTAACCTTCAATCCTGTTGTAAGTGCGAAAATAGGGTGTTCAGCGGTGTATATGATTTGGTTTGTAAACGTTATATTCCTTATCGAAATTGTGCAGTTTTGGTATGTGATTAGGAATGAGCCAACTAGTTTTCGGTCAGAAATTCCGCATGTATTGAGGAGTGTGTCGTTCGCCTCTGTTCAATAATAATATGGTTGGGCTCATTTCTGTTACTATTGGATGATGCCCGATGCTTTCGTATGTGCACCGGCTATTTTGACCAAGGATTATGTTAGATATGCATTCGTCAGTGGAAACATCCTTTAAACTGTTGAGATTGCAGAGGCTCCAGTTGCCTAATTTTGAACAAATATCGGTCTTCAAATAGAGTTTGTTGTTGCCATAAAGATAGTCATTGCCCTCTAGTTTAATGCGAAGTGATTGTTCTATAATTGGTTCAACTCTCAAATGCTGATATGTTGAATTGCTGAGATTTGGGACGTTGATGATGTAAAGTATCGTTTCTCCATCAGTGCCTATGGTGACACTCGCGAACCCGAGTGCCTCGTCTAAAAGGTCGATTGGTATGCCCTGATCGCTTAAAATCTGATTCATGAATTCTATTTCTTTTGGTCTAAGTATTCTGTTGTTGACTATTCCTAATTTTGAAAGTATAATGGCATTTTGAATTTGAATTATCTCTTGATTTATAATGTCTAAGTTCAGAATAATACTAAACAAATTATTTCCTTCTGTAACTATATCGTATATTTTGTGTTCTTCCTTAACTAGTTCATTAATTGCTTCCGTCATGTTATTAAAACCTTCATAAAGATAATCATTAATTGAGATTTGTAGGTTATTATTTTTAGTTACTTTATAAATTTCTGTATTGATTAGGTTTAAGTCGTCTGCGTCGGGTGAGCCTGACATACACTTCCAAGCTCTCCCAAGTGCGTCCCATCTTTTCTGTCGTCGAGATTTCGGTTGTATTTGTTTGAGGTTTGTTTGTAGTTCGTCTATTTTCCATTTTAGTATTGCAGTCATTTCCGGAGCATCATTGTCTCTCGTCAATATTTTGGTTTTTATATCGTTCACAGCCCACTCGATTTGGGTTGTATTTATCTTGTTTATAATTTTTGAATGTCCTGTAATAATTTTGCTTTGTGCTATGTGTATAATTGCTACATGTTCCTGATTCAAACTTTGTATTTGAAGGCTTCCTAAGACTGTCGGGATCCTGGAAATAAGTTAATGTTCTTTAAATTAGACTTGTGCAGTTTAGAATTTTTTTCATTTTGAAGTGTAACCTCATTACTATTCTGTACGAATGTTTTCTTGAATATAGCTCTATGTTTAGGTTTAATGATTTTATCTTTTATATAGACCATTTGGCCAGTTTCTAAAATAGGTGGAGATTGTCTATTTTTATTAGCTTTCTCTAACTGTTTATGTTGGGCTTCCTTGAGTCTGACTATTATTTCGTCATATGTCTTGTGTCGAATTTGTTCCAGTCTGTCTGGGTCTATTTGTCTGTCGGGGTCTCTTTGGTTTCCAAAAAGGATTTCTTTAGGAGTTTTGAGTGTGGATGAATGAATGGTGTTGTTGTACTTTTCCACAGCAATGTGGACGATGTTACGGGGTGGTAAATGCGGAGTAATCTGTTTTTGAATTCTAAATAATTCTATTATGGTGGAATGGAATCTCTCTACGCATCCATTTACTTCAGATTTGCTATTGGGTGTAAGGTACACCTTAATGTTCAGATCGAGTAATTTTCCTTTGATATCGGGCGATTGAAAGGCGCGCTCGTTATCCATTACGAGAGAGTTTGGAATAATGAAAGAAGTTACTGTTTCCCATATTGCTTTTGCAATATGAACAGCGTGTCGGGATCTTATGGGAATCATTCTGCCGTACTTACTGAATTTATCAACGCTTGATAAATAGTAGTCGGATTCGATTTGAAAGATGTCTATATGGAGGATTTGATAAGGATAATTAGGGATGGGTGTTTCTTGGATAGGTATCAACAGTGGCTGTCGATCATATTTCGAGGTGTTACAGTTGTCGCAGACACGAATATGTCTCTTCAGATGTTGTGTAATTTTTTGGAAAATAAAATTCACGCAAAATCTGATATTTATTTTCTTGAATTCCGCGGTGAGCTCTGTTATGTGTTTCTCGAACAATTTTGTCCTGCTCATCGGTATCTGTAACATCTCGTAACATTATCTGCGTGAAACGAATTTTCAGCAGGCCGGGTCTGCTAAAATATTTTTAAACACTTCCTGGATCTGGCCAAGAATTTCTTCAGATGTGTACAATCCATTAGTTTTTGTGGGATCGCAAAATTCTTTGAGTATAGCGGTCAAAATTGATTCATTAAATTTGGTCCTTCTGATTAATATTCTGCGATAACCAGGAAATGGATTTGTTACTTTGGTTTCTGGGTTATTTGTTGTTGTTTCAATTATTATTTGAGAACGAAAGCTGTTCAAAGGCGCTTCGGTTGAAATGATGTAGTTGGAGTCATCGTCTTCAGCAGAGTGCTGAGTAGGCGTTAAGGAATTAATCTGAATGCGGCTTAAAGCGTCTGCTACCACGATCGACTTTCCGGGTTTGTACATGATTTCATAATCATGTTCTTCGATGAAATTTCTCCAATTCATAAGTTTTCTATTTGATGTTTTTGGGGAAAGGTTATAGGTCAGGGGCTGATGATCTGTATAAATCTTGACCTTCTGACCATAGAGATATCCTCTGAACACTTTTAAAGCCCAAACAATCGCAAGAAGCTCTTTTTCTGTAGCACTGTACGATTCTTCAGTCTTATTTAAAGTTCTAGACGCAAAGTGTATTGGTCTGTCATTTCCAGAATTTCCTTGACTCAAAACAGCACCTATCGCGTAGTCGGATGCATCAGTAGTTAGACAAAATGGTTTGGAAAAACCTGGGTATGTCAGGATATCGTTACCGGTCAGAATCTGTTTCATATTTTCGAAACAAGTTTTTTCATTACAATTGAAGCTTATACTTCTAACGCTTTTGGAGTCTCCCTCCCCTCTTAAGAGTTTAGTTAAGGGTTTAGCTATTTTAGCAAAATCCTTAACAAACCTACGGTAGTACCCCATCATTCCTAGGAATCCTCTCAGTTGTTTCAAATTTTTGGGTTCGGGATACTTTCTGATTGCTTCAATTGTTTTCTCGTTTGGTTTTATACCCTCGTCTGTTATAATATAACCCAGAAATTCTACCGAATTGTGTAGAAACTCTGATTTATCTAACTGGACCTTAAGGTTAGCTTCATTTAATGTTTTCAACACAATTTCTTACCTTTGCTCTACAAATTCGTCGTATTGATCTAACCGCACTAGGGAATACACTCGAGCCAGACTCAAGTTTCTCTTTTATTGCACTAAATTCTCACACATTTTCGTTGCGTAATTGCACAAACCATAAAAATCACACTTCACTTATTACACTAGCTACACGAGAATCTACGAATACGTGATAAAATACGAGAATACTATGGGATTCATTTTCACAATAATTTAAATCTAGGATTTTTTTTTCAAGGGCGAATCTAACAATGAGAGCCTCTCTCCTCTCTCTTTCATTTATTACAGTGCCATTATAAATCTTTTGATGGATTCTTTAGTACAGATAGAAACACAACAGTGCTGGCTACCATACTGTACAAATAGTTGAATGAAAAACGTAACGCTGAATGGAATATGAATGAGAGAAAGTAATCAAAGAGAGTCTCTCAATTGCAGATTCGCCCTAATGAAAAAAAACCCTAGAAATACGCTTGCACCTATTCTGAACCCTGTTTACAATCGACGTAATTGCATGATGTTGCCAAACTATTTTATCATGACTCTTATTCGAATGAAATGGGTTTGGCAGTACTTCAATATTACCTGTTTTGTGGGAGTGCTACAAATCGCCCAAAGTTGAACTATTTTATTTTTCCATAGATTAAATAAATAATAACATACTTCTAATTGTAGACTTTTTCAATATTTACCGAGAAATAAAATTCCACATTTAATAATATTTTTCCATCTTTGTTGAATTTGGTGGCACTGCTCACATACTGTATAGCATTCACATTAACGCTAGTGTGCGTGTTTGATCATTCATAGAGCATTCTATGCCCAACGCTATTGTGAGGCTTGTTGTCAATAATCTCATGGAAGAATAACAAACAAACCCTTTCATTTTTTCTTGGTTATATGCATGCTACCCAACACACGTGAAGTTTGGGTGTAGTAGTGAAGAGCGTTAACTTGTTTATATTTTGTCTTGATTCAAATCAGTACGATTAACATATGTACACAGATGATATTAATGTTTTTCGTGATATTATCAAAATAGATACATAGCAGTGGCAACTTTTCCGTATTAAATTGGAAGAAAATTATCAGAACCAAATGTTTTGTGTGTTGCTAAACGATTAACGGTAAGTGAACGAATAAATTGTGAATAATTTGTGTACTCAGCGTTCGGTATTCAGTGCATATTCACTGATTTCCACTGGAGGTCTGCTTGTTAAGCTCAAGATAGGTTCCGCTTCCCTATGTAATTTTAATTTTAATATTTATTTGTACGCAAAAAAAATACGATAACAACAACCAACAATAAAAACCAACAACAAAGTTTATTGGTTCAAAATATTGGAAGAATAGCTATGTTCGTACATCAAATGCAAATGTTCTCTCATTTTTTTTACAGGTCATAAATAATTTTATTTTAATATTATGTGGCCCTTAATTTTAACTACCCATAGATAAAAATAAACACTAAATTTTCGGCACAATCTAATGTACATAAAGAAAATGCTAGATTTGGCTGAAAATAGTAGGTAGATTGGGTAAACCATGTAAATTAAAACCAGATAACGCCTGTTGTATGCAAGATTGCAAACATTGTTGTATGGCACATGAAATATTGCAAACAATTTCGTTGTTTACGCCTCATTTGGTTTGGAAATTTTTCGCGCCTGTTAAAATTCATTATTTTTTTCTGTGCACCATGGAACACAATTATGGAAGCATATGTAAATGTATCAATAGAAGTAATGTCCCTTCTTGTGGAAAAGTTTTCTAACTTCAGCCTATTTTTTCCAGTCCACCTACCATGTCCTATTTCGAGAAATATCCAACTACCATATCATTTTTTATGAGTACCCTAAATGCATACACAACTCCAAACCGGTCCAAAACTGCCACATCTATGGGAAGAGAGTGGACTCATAAGTAAGCATATCAAATTTATTTGCATAATCTCCGCTCAGAAACAGACGACACCAGTCACTCCGACCACAGCAGTAGGTAAGCCATATGAAACCGTCGGCAACAACCACCATTCGCATTGTGCAGGACTTGTGAATACGTATTTAAATCTCGTCATTTATATGAAAACAGCATCTGGGCACAGATAGGGACTCATCAACGTCTCATCCATCCTTTTCCTTTCTGCAGCAACCATTCTATTCATGTGTCACATTTCTGCCGAATAGACTGGATTCTGCTGAAAATTACCTACCGGTTGTAAAACTAATTACAAACCATTTGAGGTATAGTTCATACTAATCATATCTCCCCGTGCCATTGAGTCTGGTTGAACAACAGGAGAAAAAGAAATTCCGAGCACCTTTCCGACACTATGCTATTTTTCAATTAGTTTCAAATTGCACTTGACGGCTATCCCCCCTATTCTGTTCGAATTCTTTGTGTGGGAAATCCTGTGGTGTCGACAACGACGGCGGACACGGCACTCCTTTAGTTTGTTCATTGCTCAGTGTAGTGTGAATGTTCTACAGCTCATTTTCCTCCCCAAAGCAGCTTTTCCTCCCCCCAGAGCACAGAAGATCACAGCTTGAGAAAACTGGAGAGCTTTGGTGTCGTAGTTGACTTTTCATTCACGCTGTTCTCCACGCTCGCTCGCCCACTTACATTTACTGCCTGAGGTTTCAAACGGTCCAATGGAGCACCTTCCTGGGGCTGCGAACAAAAACAAAAATAGGGGTGTTAAATTTGAATCAGTATGGAAATTCAAGGTAAGTATTGAATTACCGCGTTCACTGGCATTGAACGCTTGGACGAACTGAATGTAAGATTTTACTATTCAAATAGCATAACCATAATTTCTTTGTTAGCAGCAGTAACGTCTGCGGAGGGTTTTTAATCTTGTTCCATTATGTTTTTGTTTGATGTTTTATCGGAGAATTTGATGTACAACAAAATCCTGCAACCTTGTTGGATGTCGAACAGTGGCATAAGGTCTCTATCTACAGTACTGGAAGAAATAAAGTGCTCACCCGGAAATAATTATATCATTGCTTCGTAACTTCATCAAATTTGATTATATTATTTAGCTTTCTTCCGCAAAGTTGACTTAATTTGCGTTATCTTTCAGTTTTTGTAGAAAAAAAAATTACTTTTCTCTAGAAATAAAAAAAAAACTTTTTTTACTTAAATTGAGTTGTTTTTGAACTGGAAGAAAAAAAGTGCTCACTTTTACCTTATAATATTTTACTGTGTTTTGTTCGTTCCCAGTCGCTGATATTGACATATCCTCTTATTGTTGTTTATGCGCGGTATATTCAAGAACAATTTTTCCCCGTTTTACTTGTTCGTTATTCGTGTTTTAAGATGGAAAGTAAGCAAATCCCCCTAAAAATCCGTAAACTCATCTGTTTGGAAGTAGCCCGCCTAACTACACCACTGTACTTAAGATGCGCAAATGTGACCTACTTTGTGTGAACCACCGAACCGAGCAGAATATGGGTCACCGATCAGGCTGATGGAGAGCGCTTGCATCGTGCGTTGCTGTTGGTGTCTATCATCATCGAAGAGGCTGCCGATATCCCGAACGAGAGCGAAAACAGGAGTGGTCACTCATGTAGCCGATCTAAAACATCGCACAGGCGACAGCAGTCAGATGATGACCAGTGGATGACCAGTCTTTGTAATAGGCAGATATCAACAGACCACCGTCCGTGTGTGAAGGCCGCGCGGGTAGTAGATTAATTTCGATTATGTGTTAGGTGTTAGGAATATTTTCGTTAGAATAAATGTGTTGTATGTGCTTATTAGAGAATAAATGTCGCTAGTTAATTAAGGCATAAATGTTGTTAAATGTGGAATAAAGGTAGTTAGTCGTGTTTGTAATTCGTGAGTGTTAATTGTAAGGGAAGAAAAGAACCCTGGATTGTGTGTAAGATCATTTGCTGGGTGTGCAGTTACCCACAGCTGTTTTGTGGTTTTTTGTTTATCATACACCGGCGAGTGTTGGGGTGCACCAATCAACATCGAAGGCGGAGGTAATTTTGTTCCCCAACATCATCGTTCGAGACCACCAGAACCATGAATCGTTCCGGAAGATTGCTGCTAAGTATGCTTTAAGCTACTCTGGTGTAAGGAAGGTATGGAAGAAATTCGAACAATGTGGAAGTGTGGCAGACAAATCAGGTCGTGGGAGAAAGCGGCTTACGTCACCACGCGAAGATTCGAGAATCGTACGAGAAGCAAGAAGATGCTCATCAATAACCAGCCGTGCTATACGTGAGAACTTGAATCTGAAGGTATCCGAAAGAATTATTCGCTACAGGCTGCAAGAAGCTGGATTAAAGAGCACGTATGCAAGTCGACGACCTCTAATCAGAAAAGTCAATAGAATCAAACGATTGAAATTTGCTCAAAAGTATGCGGAACAGCCCGTAGAATTCTGGAAACGAGTGGTATGGTCTGATGAGAGCAAATTTGAACTGTTTGGCAAGAAACAGCGCCCTCGTGTTTGGATAAAGTCGGGAGAACGCTTATTGGATCAGAACGTGCAGAAAACTGTAAAACATGGTGGCGGAAGTATTATGGTTTGGGGTGCTTCTCGTGGTCCAGCGTTGGAAATCTCGTGGAAATCGAAGGTATCATGACTGCTGATCGTTACATTGATATAATCAATGAAAATCTGGAGGAATCGCTTCTTAAAATGGGGCTTGAGGAAAGCTTCATTTTCCAGCAGGACAATGACCCAAAGCACACAGCACGAAAGTCAACTGCATTCTTCAAAGCAAATCGCATTAAACTATTGGAATGGCCACCACAATCACCCGACCTCAACCCGATTGAAAATTTGTGGTCGATTTTGGATAGACAGGTGGATAAAGGCAAAGTGACGAATAAAACCAAGCTTTTCAAAGCTTTAAATGAAGCGTGGCAGAACATCGATGAAACATATCTGCACAACCTCGTCGAAAGCATGCCACGACGTCTACAAGCAGTGATCCAGGCAAAAGGTGGACATACTAAATACTAAAAGCTTTATATACTGTGTTTTCTTTACAATTTCTCCTGTGAGCACTTTATTTTTTCCAGTCGATAACAGAAAAGGTTCAATAAAAATTAAGATATAAATTTCCAGTCCTAGATTTTTATTATTTTCTTTGCACGAAACGATAAAACGGAAGAATAAGATGAATTATGTCGAATACAGCTCAAGGTTTTCTCTGAATGTGTAAAGGGTGTCACCCTTCAAGATTATTCGTTTTGGTGAGCACTTTATTTTTTCCAGTACTGTACATTAATCCGGACACCTTCAAATCATTGTAACTATTAAAATATTGCACGTAGAAATGAAAAATTTCACTGTGGTATAGCTGAGAGTCTATGATAAAAAAGACTACGCTTGATGTTTACATTTCATGTTTAGTATTCAAGATGGCGACGAAAGAAAAAAAAAGTGCGCGAGCGAATTTTGTACAGGCGTACGGCAAATCCTGACTTGTCAATACGGGACCTTGCAAAAACATTGGATTTGCCTAAATCCACTGTTCACAATGTGCTCAAATCATTTTCGGAACGTTTGACGGTGGAGAGGAAACCGAGAAGTGACAAAAACATTGGACGCGCTGATCCCGTCATGGACCGAAAGGTGAAAATGATATTAACGAAAAACCCAAATTTCTCCATTCGAACGGTGGCTCGTAAAATAGGGATGTCGCCTGATTTTGTCCAACAATCAAAACAACGTTTGGGACTTAAGTCGTATAAAGTAAAAACAGTTCCAAATCCCAACGACAAACAGAACTTGGCAGCAAAATCACGGGCTCGACGTTTGTACTGCGAATATTTGACGAAGTTTTCATGCGTTGTTATGGACGATGAAACTTATGTCCTGGTGGATTTCAAGCAGCTTCCAGGGCTGGCTTTTTATTCTGCTATGGCCAGAAATGCTACAGCTGAGGATTTCAGAATGAAGAAGGCATCGAAACTTCCCAAAAAATACCTTGTGTGGCAAGCAATTTGCTCGTGTGGCAAAAGGAGTAAATCTTTCGGCACTACAGGCACAATCAACAAGGAGATCTATCAGAAAGTGTGTCTGCAGAAGCGATTGCTACCCTTCATCAAAAGTCACAAAGAAAAACCTTTGTTCTGGCCCGATTTGGCATCGTGTCACTATGCTAAAACTGTGATGGAGTGGTACCAAGCAAATCAAGTGAACATTGTACCAAAAACCTCAAACCCGCCAAATTGCCCAGAGCTACGACCAATCGAGAGATACTGGGCTCTGATGAAGCGAAAGCTTTCTGGAAAGAAGCAAGGAATTAAAGACATCAAACATTTCCAGCAAATTTGGACAAAGACGGCTTCTACGATTTCTGAAGAGTCTGTACAAACCTCAATGGACGGAGTTAAGCGCAAAGTTCGAAAATTTTATGCAAATACCGAATAACTATGTTTTGTCTTAACGAATTGTTAAAGCACATCCCATGAATCTGAAATAAACAACTATGACGGAAATATAATGCGAAATTTATGTTTTATTCATGTTTTGAGGTGTCCGAATTGTTGCGGATACAGACCTTAGTTCAATCGAATTTGAAAACGCTAGAAGACGAATCCAATACTGCTGATTGTGAGTGCATTCAATGTTATGCAAATGTTGTCTTAGAAACCAATCGCATGATGAATGTTAGGGTGTCAATCAAAGTCAACTTTTGGAATTTCAAAAGAGAGTAGGTAGTGCTCAAAAGTTTTGTCTCTTTGAAAAAAAGTCGTCATGCAAAGTTTGAGCTCAATCAGACTTCGTTAAGTAGTAGTAGACCCCCAAAACGGTCAAAATATGACATTTTTTGCCCATAAAAATCTACGAAATCGAAATTTTATTTTTGAGGCCAAAGGTCTTAGAAATGAATAAAACTTCGAGATGTGGCTTTCGGGGATTTTCGGCCAATTTTCAAGTTAAGCGAGTAAATTGAATTTACGTTAAAGGATATGCATTCATTGGCCGAGATATCCATGGCAATAGTAAAGCTCGATTCAAAGTAAATCTGGGCGCAAGGTTAAATACACCACCGCGTCACTGGTGGTTGGAACAAAAAACGTTTGACAGGCATTTGTTGATGTTTTATTGGCGAAAAAATTTGTGATTTTCTCGATTGACCGACGCATCTCGAAATAAGAGAATTCGTGGTCTGCCTCAAAAATAGCATAATTGTCTAAATTCCCAAAGTCAACGGTGTGCCTTGTAATCAAACGTTACAAGGATACTCTGAGTGTAGATAGAGCACAGCGCATCATAAAGCTTGTATTACACTGTTTGTCCAATAGCCAAATATTTGTCATAGGCAGATAGGCATCTGACAAACATCTATGATATCTGTCAGCTGTCTAGCTGCCTATGCCAAATATTTGGCTATTGGACAAACAGTGTAATACAAGCTTAAAAGTGGCACTAGGGCCAAAGAGCTGAGGAGAAAGATGTACGTGGTCTCCCAACGTGATTTGGCAAAGAAATACGATTCCTACTTTTCTACCGTGCGTAACATCCTTTTAAGAGAAGGATATAAGTCTTTTGTGCCAGTTAACATCCGAATCGCTCCCTGAAACAAAATTTAGTGGCCAAAAAGCGAGCACGATTACTATACGAACGAGTTTTGACGAAATTTATTGGCTGTAATTTCGGCAACTGGTTTTGGGGATGTCCCTTCCAGGTATGAATTTGTTATTGCTGATAAGTTTGCTCGGAAACTTATAATTTGGCAAGAAATCTGCAGTTGTGGCCTTAAAACCAAGGTTTTCATCACATCTCACACAATGACGTCGAAGGTTTACATTGAAGAGTGCCTGAAAAAGCGGATTTTACCCTTCATTCGGCAACACAAGACCAACGTTATGTTTTGGCCGGATCTAGCCAGCTACCACAACTCTAAGAAGGTACTAGAATGGTATGCTGCAAACAATGTTAATTTCTTCGCCAAAGAGATTAATCCTCCGAATTGCCCTGAGTTCAGACCAATCGAAAAATATTGGGCAATTGTCAAGCAAAAACTTCGAAGATGCGGTAAAGAAGAGACAAATGCACAACAAATGCGTTTGAAGTGGAATAAGTTCGCCGGTATAGTTTCACCAGCGACTATGCAGATCTTGATAGCATCGATCACAAGTTAAGTGCGACAGTTCGTTTGAAACGGTGAAATGTAATAACTTGTTATAAATTGTTTGAAAGTACCCTTTTGTTTGACGTTTTGATCAACCATGTATGTTGTTTAATTCTTGAGTTATGATCACTTGAATGCGTCCAAATTTACTTTGAATGGGGCTATAATACAAAATATCCATCGTTGGAAATTACTAGCATATTATATTTGATATTTCATTACGATGGCTCAATTATTTTCCATTAGGGTGCTCAATTTGAATTTGGGCTGTTCCGTTGTCAAAGCTTCGGAGAAAACGTGTTTGGTCTGATCCTCGTTTATTGTATTTTCTACGAAGTCGAGCCAAGATGCTGAAACGCTTTAACCGAGCATGTCGTAGCTATCCCAGCTGTAACCGTTATCTGTACGGCCGATGTGTTAGACATGTTCAGGACAGTTTACGAAGACATCCGAAACAATTCTGGAATTTGGTAAATTCTAAAAAACAATGAAACCGGCCATTCATCTACCCTGCGCTTAGATGATCAATCTGCCTTATCTGCGAAAATTAAGTGCAAACGATGTGCTACACATGTTGCGAGCGTTTTTCAGTCTACGAACCCGTACCCATCTGATGCGGCAAGTCAAATCATACCCCTTTGCCCAGGGCGTCGTGAAATTTGCCTTAACGAAAAAGTCCTAGACCAGGCCAGGAATCGAACCCAGCTGCGCCTTAACCGACTGAGCCAAGGTAGGACCCCAATTATGTTTCCCACGTCCTCGAAAACTACTGCCTAATGCAGACGATTTGAACATCTACATAATTGTTAGAAGTACCGATGGTGCAATTGCAACGGCAGCTTGATGTATTTATTTATTAGTGTGCGTTGAATCATCTCTCTTTCAGTGTGTCCAAATGTCACGTCATATTCTTCTAGAGCATGAAAAATGCTATCGTACATAACTATACTATAAATGGCGCTGTACTGCATCGAGTTGATAATGTCAAAGATTTGGATGTAGAGCCGGATTATCAACTCACATTCAAAATGCACTATTCGGAAAGAGTTGATCGAACGAATCGACAACTTGTGATCCTTGAATTGCTCATCAAACAGATCTATTTTCAAGTTTACTTTTGCCGTTTGGTCACCATACGATGCAGTGTGGATTTCACGAATCTGGTCAGTACAGCGTAAATTTGTAAGTTGTGCTCTGCGAACTCTACCGTGGTTTAATCAATGAACCACTAGTGGGTAGACGCAAGTTCAACCAAGCTATCTTCTGCGCCAAGATGTTTCGTTGGACAGTTGATCAATCCATTGCAATGGAAGCTACATAGTTGTATACTCGGATGAATCATCATACACGCAATTCCCTACTACAGGGCGGGCTTAGGTGTGAAGGACACCGGATGAGGCATACAGAACTGATTGTCAGCGTCCAACTGTGAAGCACGGAGGAGGGTCTGTTATGGTATGGAGTGCCATATCATGGTACTCAGTTGGGATGCTCAGATGATCACTAGTAATGATTATGAAGAAGTTTTGGGCGATCAGGTGTGTTCATGCTACAATGTTGTAATTTTTGTGAAAATTACTTTGAACATGAATCTTATAAGGTTTTTCCCGTGATGAAACCTGTGTTTCCGAACGTCAAAGGAATTTTTCAGGACGACGACGAATTTGCCCACACTGCTGGATTTATCAAGTCTTGGTATGAAGAACACGATGAGGACTTTAAGCATCTGCCATGGCCAGCACTATCTCCGGATTTGAACATCATCGAGCCACTTTGGTCCACATTGGAAGCTCGAATTCGCAGTGGTTTTCCTCCTCCATCGTCGCTGAATGCGCTCGAGGATCTTCTAATCAAAGAATGGTACCGAATTCCAATTGAAACCATGCATAAGCTGTAGGAGTCAATTCCAAGACAAATCCAAGCGGTCATCCAACCAAATCGCGGTCCAACGCCGTATTAGTACGCATTCTTATTAAACAGTAGAGAAATATAGAAAACTTTCATTTGTTAAAGGTCATATTTTTCTAACGACTATTCGTGAATACGAAACATAAAAAACACATCATGTTTAGTATGATGTATGATATGTACTACCACCCATTGTAGCACGGAAACTAAGTCCGACAGCAATGGGCTCTCCTCGCTGTTAGACTTGATCAAGCTTTAAAAACCACTGATTATTCTAATCATGCCATTGTACAAAGGGCCAAAAAGGGCTTGAGTGGAGCGATAGGCAACATGACTAATGTGTTTCCACAGGGATATAAAGAATCTCCTTCCAACAACAAGATTGAACAATTGGTCAAAAGAGCAAGCCATCTAACATGAGGATGCCCCAATGGGCGGGGAGAAGAGCCCGCCCTCTATTCACAAACTGTTAGCGATGGGGAGTTGGCATTCCCACTCTCCCCATCCAGAAGGCTTCAATCGGGTGCCCTGATGGTCCCTCCCATTCCTATGAAATATTTATATAATAGTGTATACATTTATGTAAATGAAAAATACTACAAGCATTCATATCTATTATATATGTTCTTCATTCGGTAGATCCTGAAATGCAAGAAATGTTGTGAATTGTTAATGTGTAGAGTTCTGTACGTCTACGCTTATTCAAGTTTTCGTTCGTTTTCAGCGAAAGCAGCAATTCACCAAAAACGTGATGTGAGATATCCAGAATTTTTTTGTTAAATCTATTAAAATTTTACAGAACTAACATTTATACATTTCAATTTACTGTTGCCATGGTATTTATTACTATATACACTTTTATTTTTGCTGACCCAATAGTTATTGCTTCTGAGTTAGGAGTGGCTCTTGAAACAGGGAAGATTCAATTGAAAGGGAATTAAAGAAAAATGGACATTAAAATCAATAAGTAATGTTTAAATAATCTATGAAGCAAAATCAATAAAACAATATCACCAATTCTAATGGTATTGTGAGTTATGATACAGTTATGACCAAAATTGAACTGTAAAATCAGACACTAGCCAAATGGCACACAGCACTGCACGAATCAGATCACTCTAATGATTTAGTAAAAGTGTCCCATTCAGCACAAACCGTCGAAATGAGAAGAAGCAATTGACTATGCCAGGCTCCAGAACATTGTTTTCCCAATTTACTGTGTAAATTTTTAAAAGCAAACCGCTGAAGAAACTGCGCCGCCTAGTCTAGGTTTCACCAAACTAAAATTGGCCGACTATCAAATCTCGAGGCGTGCAAGTGGCGCCAACAACATACGAATCAAAGAAACTAACAAAAACGAGCGTTAATTTTAAATTGGAGTCACCGAAATTCACACACGGAGGGCACTCCAGCATGTTTGTCTGTTCTCTGTGATATAAGACATAATAATTAAAAGTAAGTTGTTATCTAACCTATTAGATAAAAATTATAAAATTATTTTAATGTAATATACATACCTTTATTTGTTCAACATCACATTTAGGATAAGACATAATCAACAATAGTATGCCACAATACTCGGTTTGCTGCTGCCGCTCTCCAACCTCGGTTACGCCCAATGATGCGAGCTCGTGGCCACACACCGTTCTCCTGCACACCGCCGAAGATCGTCCTTAGCACGCGTCGCTCGAAAACTCCGAGTGCTTGCAGGTCCTCCTCGAGCATGGTTCATGTCTCCTGTCCGTAGAGGACCACCGGTCTATTAGCGTTTTGTACATGGAGCATTTGGTGCGGGGGTGAACCTTTTAGACCGCCGTTTCTTCTGGAGCCCGTAGTAGGCACGACTTCCACTGATGATGCGCCTTCAAATTTCACGACTCGTATTGTTGTCAGGATCCCAGGTAGACAAATTCCTCCACCACCTCGAAGGTATCCCCGTCTATCGTGGCATTACTTCCTAGGCGGATACGGTCGTGTTCGGTTCCGCCTACCAGCATGTACTTTGTTTTCGACGCATTCATCACCAGTGCGACTGCTACTTCGAGTTTTAGGCGGGTGTACAGCTCTGCCACCGTTTCAAATGTTCTTGCGATAATGTCCATGTCGTCCGCAAAGCACACAAATTGACCAGATTTCGTGAAAATCGTACCCCGTCACACGGCATGTTTCGGCGTCAAAATGTAATTGGCCCCTGCTTTAGGTTCCTCCGGGAACATTCCGGTGGCCCTGGGAGTGGCCAATGTGTCCAAATGTCCCTTTTAAGTGTAAAGAATGCTTTGTGATGAGACAATGAGATGAAAGAAGCGTAACACGGCATGTTTTGGATCAAAGAAAGATCTGGCCGCATCCAGACCCTTCAGAGGAACCTGTTCCGGGAAAATGGCCATATCTCGGCCATTTTAAGGCCGATTGTGGAGTTCAGCGTATCATTCGCTTGGAAAATGTCACTGGTTTTTACGTATCTACTAGAAAAAAAAAATTCTTAATGGCATCCTGTACAAAATTTCTCCAGAAAATCGACATGTGAAACATCTCCTCTGGAAATCCGGAATATATCGATTGTCATCTCTGGTTCTAGCAGAAATTGCTGACCACTACTAGGGTTGCATGTTGATAAAAAGCGTACTTCCAATTTTCAAACGCTATAATTGATTACGTTCTTCATGCAACAACAAAAAAAAACATGATTAGTTAAATGATAGTGTATGTTTTCTCTTATTATAAATGCCCATGCGTCTACATGATCAGCCTCTTTTTCTGTTCGACCGTTAAACAGGGTACTTCAACTATTACATTACAAAAAGTTTGTTAGATTATAGTAAAGTCCGTCGTGTTTCCTTCTGTCAAGTACAACAATATAGTAAATAGATACAGTGAAGCAAACATAGCACATATGAGTTTCCCATACTCATCTTTATAGAAGCATCAGATAGTTTGCGCGAACTCGGTTTCACACAATATGATTTCAAACTTTGGGAGGTTTAAGGACTGTACTCGGAAAAAATGCACCATTTTTATCCATGTGTAATTTTTTTGGCCGTGGGTAGAAATTAATAAAAATCTGAGTATAACTAGTTTGGAGTAAATTGTTCACTTGTGCATAATTTCATAACAATCGGTTCAGTGGTTATTGAGATGTCATCGAAACAAGAAGAAAATCGACGGAGAATTTTGCGCGCCGTCATGGAAAATCCGACTGCGACCATGAGATGGATTGGAAGACAACTGGGAATCACCCATACAACTGTGTCTCGGGTGGTAAAATCGTTTAAGGAGTCCCAGACGACCGAGCGGCGGGCTGGAAAAGGAAGAAAATCGAAGACAGCTGACTCTGTGAAGGCCCGGAAGGTGTTGGATTATTTCAAGTGTAATCCGAACCTTTCAGCAAAGTGCTCCGCCTGGTTTGTTCAGCAAACCATGAAACGAGCTGGGCTTCGTGTATTCAAGGTCCGCAAAGCACCGAACCAGATCAACAAAAAACGGCGGCCAAATCCCGCGCAAGGAAGCTGTATTGAGAGTGGTTTACGAAACTGATGTGTGTGGTTATGGATGACAAAACCTACATCAAGGCAGACGCAAAGCAGATATTAGGGCTAGAGGTCTACGTTGCCAAATCCCGGTTTATGTTCCGGAAGACATGAGGAAGAAAAAAGTGGACGAATTCACCAAAAAATACTTGCTCTGGCAGGTCATATACCAATGCGGTAAACTGAGTAAACCGTACATCACAACGGGTACCTTCAACAGCGAAATTTACCGCACCGAGTGCCTCCAGAAACTTCTGTTGCTATTCCTGTGGTCCCACGGAGGCGAGACATTATGTTGGTCTGCCTGGCATCATGCCATTAACCGAAATCGACGTTGGATTGGTACAGATACAATAACGTTGTTTTTGTACCAAACACCGCCAATCCCCCAAATTCACCAGAGATTCGTCCAATGAAAAGATTTTGGGCCATAATGAAGGCCAAAGTTCGGAAACCGTCCAAGGTGTATAAGAACGAGCTGGAGTTGAAGAAAGAATGGCTGAAAGTGACCAAAAAGGTCGGCTCCACCATTGCGAAAAATGTAATGAGGGGTCTTAAGGGAAAGGCGCGGGCTTTCAGTGGTGGAAAGGGAATTGAATAAAATAATTATGCAGAAACATAATCCATATGTATTTATTTGTTTCCTGAAAGTTTCAAGAAAATCCGACTTAAAATAATACATTTTTGGGCGAACACTTTAGTCTGGCGCATTTTTTTCGAGTTCAGGCCTTATTTACCCGAAATGACACTGTTTAAGCACTGTGGAACGAGGTTTGAAAATTTGCAACAGTATAACGGGTATGTTTAGGAAAAAAAGTGTCTGTAAAGATTAATTCTGATTCCATAAATAAAACTCTTTGCAACTGGGATTTTCCTTTAACATTTATTGATGGCTTCATTATCGAGTCACACATCAATAAGGCTAAACCAAAGCGGAAGAAACTTTCAAAACTAGTTACTAGAATAAAAGGAAAAAAATGGCATAAACAAAAAATATACTGTACCATCTTCACAATGGTATACTTTACTACGAACTAGGTAGCTGTTTGCACACAAATGCAGTTAACCCTCACCGCACCGGAAATGTGTAAACACCTCTTTTTATGATGTTCAGAATGCGCCAAATACCACGTCCATATTAGTGCTGGACAAATATTTTACTGTCTACTTCAATTGCTTCTGGGAAATTTGTTTTCCCACGTTTGTAAACTAATAATCTGCAACCGACTCATATTCCCTCATATTCACTAATTCTATCGCGGGAACCGCACATACTCGTAATGGAACAAATTCACAACCCATGCAGACAGTGCAATATGTTTGCTAATACTTGGGTAGATATGAAAATTAAATTGCAAAAGAGTTGATGGGAAATAAGATAAAAAAAAAACCTTCCGAGTCCGATGATGAAAGACTGCATGAACAAAATTTGTGAAATTTGTGGAAAAGAAGCACAATCCTTTCGGTGGATGCAATATGGCTCGGTCATACGTATTGAACGAATATTTGGTTCAGTTCATTAGGTCCAAACAAACATCAAATTGATTGCTCACCTCTCCTAACAACACATCTGATTTAAAATATGCATGAGAGCATTATATTCATTGAAATATCCGGATATGCTGAAAGGTGTAAAACACTACATTTTCCCACAATCGGTCAGTGTTTGTACATCAACGTTGAATGAGTGTACATTTCCCATTCCAGTTCGTTCGCATGCCCGCAATCGCAATAATGAAAAAGTTTACGTCGCCACAGTGGGGTAGATTGTACGAATGGGAGGGCAAAAATTTATAGCTCTATAAACTCATCAATTGAGTTTTTTAATCCGAGTTTTTTTTTAAGATTTAGTCTGGTTGTAAATAAACGTAATTTTAACGAAAGTCGCAACTCTTATTCGAGCCTTCTTCTTGGATTTTTTTAAAATAAGTTGAAAATTCATGTCTTAGGAATAGGATCAAAAACATAACCACCGACAAACCGACATGAATGACAATAGAAAATGTGTTATAATTTCTATTCAAATCATTTTACAGACATCTATCTTCGTGTTCACTGAGAACGTTTGTTGAAGCCACGAACACGCTTGGAAACTTAATAAGAAGTTTCATGTATTTTCAATTCCGGACACATTTATTTGACCTAGATAAAAGTATTCTAAAGGTTTTGACAGGTGGGATCGCTACACATTTGAATCGGTCGTTATGGATTCTTGATCAATAGGGAAGATTGAGTTTAATGTCGGTTTGTCGGTGACATAACTACATTAATCATCATGAAAAGAAGAATCGCTAACACAGATGCGCAGACGTTTTTGAACAATTTTTATTATGAAAGTTTCACAGATTGTTCAAAGCAGCTTCATATAATATATTCTTTAAATAAGAGCTCATGCAAATATCACCCTTACAGTAAGTGTTGTGACCCTTTCTATATTTATGTTCCACCCTTGATAGTTCTGCTTTAAGTGTAATCTTCCGGTGGGCTAGTAGTCCAGTGATCGCCATTGTGTGTATATCTCCAATAATCAATACGTATATAAATTACAAGACCGTTTATTTGACTGCCACTACAATTACTTATCGGTACGGCATTTATTGGAACTAAGGACTATACATTTATTTAACTTCACTACACTAAAAATAATCCTCTCGGTTTGGTGTCTAGACAAGGACTGCCTTAACACCAGTGGCTGGCATATTCTAGGACAGGACCTGCCTGCTCAGAAAAAGATGCCCTCTTATAAATTTATATTTGCTATGATACGGGGGTCGCTCCAGTGTTGCCAGATATGTTTACACAGTAATCTCTTTGATAAAGAAGTAGTTAAAAAAACACAAAATTTATCGATTTTATTCTATACTTGGTCATTTTCAATAAAGTAAACGTTTGAAAAATGTCAATATTTTGAATGAAGAGGTCCAAGCGTTTAAGGCTCTATGAATACAAAACTTTCTTACAAGGAAAAAAAGGACGGTATTAAAAATTTAAAAAAAATACACTTTACTTTTGAATCATCTTAAGCTTATTTTTTGTCTTTTTTTTCCAGAAGGTATCATTTTTAGGAAGAGCGATCCAAAACCCTAACAGTTTATCATTTTATAATATAAGCAAACTTGTGATTTTCATAACTGTTTCAAATATGTTCTGGAACAAATTAAAAATTCAACAAATCATACAAAATTCGCCCTTCATTATTCCAGCTTCTACGATGGCATACTTCTTCTATCATTTTTTTTCCATTGCTTAAGCTTCCTGACTTTAGCCGGAATGATACATAATGTCACACCAATGTCATCTTGATGGTTGAGCAGTGGAAAATGTTCGGAAGGAGTGCCAAATCATTCACCAGCTTCTGTTCAACATTGTTTTGATCCTATTTCGAAGTGATACAGTTTGCGTAACTGCGATACGCGATTTCCATGGCTTTGGAAAAAAAATATTGAGGTATCGATGGATATGAAGTGGAATTTTCTCTTAATACAGTTCGCTCGATAGAAAGTGAAGCTTTGATAGACGGAGTCAGCACATGCGCTCTCCGTCATTTTTATACATTGCTTGCAAACAGTACTTGAGTTTGCTAGACATTTCAGAAAAAAATAAACCACTGCAAAAGTGAACTTTTGTTTCCGCATTTGTTCTAGTTGTCACAAACGAAAAAAGTGAAGAAGCAGTGACTACTAGCAACACGGTCAAACCAACAACAGACTGCCTGCTTGTTATATAACTCAACGGTGGCGGTTGGGGCGGTTGTCACAGCGACTGATATAAAACCAGAAGACTGAAAAAAGCGTTGGTTCTTGAAGCCTGCCACATTTCTTCTACCAAACAACTAGTATCAGTAAATAAGATAAAACATTATAATACGTGGGTGATGAACAATGAAAAAATACTACCGTTGTGATAACCACTGCAATAAGTACAACACGGACGATTTTTCTCTTGAATCAAATTAACGGTAAAACACGACAACTTCAGCTGCTGCCGCCGTGAATATTGTGTTTGCTGCATATAGCCTTCATGAATACCAAGCTGTCAAATTAGCACCATACGCAGCACCAACTTTTCGGCTTCACGATTGTTGCTCGTGGATGACAGCCGCTTCAATCCTGTGTAAAAAACGGTCCTTTTTGACAGGTGGTGATGTTTTTGCACTAACAGCTGGCAGCACTTCGTGAACTATCAGTAGCCTGACACATGATGGTTCAGCAGTATCATGATAGATTTCCAAACACTGGGCAGCAGTGCTGTGCATTTTCATTACGGTTATAAGACTATGACCATCATCTTCTCATGATCATAAGAACTCACATATGATGGTCAAATACTGTGTCACTCACAAACAGGTTGATCTCATTTGAACGTTTGTGACAAAAGCATACATGACTGCTGGAGAATGTGATATGATGAGAGTAGGAAAATCAATCACCCACTAATTATCTCTGAGAACGATATGCAAGACAAAATATTTTCAGCATAATAGGTGTTTGATTGTCCTATTTTAATTCTTTTGGCACCGTTAGAATCAAAAACTCATCCCCTATATGGATATTATCGGCAATATCCGTTTGGATTTATCTGGTTCCCGAAAATCCGGGTTGCCGGGGCTGTGGTCCGGTACGGATACACTATGAGAAAATTTCAATAGGATTTCCCGGATCCTTGGAATAATTCCCACGAGCTATTTTTATTTCATTGTGGATCATATGCTGGAACGTTCCTGGAACGACCATTCTGTAATAGGTTCCCCTGGGGTCTTGAATGGCCATAAACATATTTAGAAGGAATCCTTGGCAATATGGGTATGAAAATTCGAGAAATTTCTACATGCGGATATTTGTTATCGTTTTGATGCCATCTGATGATCTGTAACCGAATCGGTTATTCTGGAACAGGTTCCCGGGGGTCCTCAAGTTTCCAGAAACAAACTTTGAAGGAAACCCTGGCAATATTGGTATTAAAATTCATGAAATTTCTTCAGAAGAATCTCTGAACGTTTTGTGGCCATTTGATGATTTGTCCCCAGAACAGGTTCCCGTGGGGTTTCGAAACTTCATCAAATCTCCCCAATAGGCTATTTCTCCACGTTTTGTGGCTATCAAATGATTTATTCTCGGGCCGGTCATTCCGGAACAGATTCCCGTTTGGCCTCGAGTGGTCATGGACATATTTAAAAATATTAATGGCCACTCGAGGCCCCTCAGAACCTGACAGGTCCGAAAACAAATCATTAGATGGCCACTATATGTTGAAAAATATCCTTCTGGAGAAATTTCATGAACTTTGCTGCCCGTTTTCGTAGGGTTTTCTTCTGAAAATGTTCATGGCTACTCGAGGCACCACGTAAACCTGTTACAGAATGGCCGCTCCGGGGATAAATCGACTTATGGCCCACAATAGACATAGTTCTTAAGAATTTTTCCAAAGATATTGACATTTATTCCCGGAAATTCAATTGATATTCCCAAATAGTGTCTCCGTGCCACATCAAAGCCCCGGAAACCCGGAACACCGGAAACCAAATGATTCGAAATGGTCACGGTGCCAAAAGAATTAAAATCGGTCAATTATTGCCAGAGTTCCAATCATTTGAATTTGGTGGATACCCGGGCAGCCTGTCGAACAGCCTTCGGGGCCCCTCTTGGTACTTTACAAAATGTTTTCATTCAAAAATTCGCCTTCCGGTTTTTACAAACATGTCAGTGAATTTCAGCTTCTTGTTAAAAAAAATGAAATTCCGTAGTGTAAAACCTTAAAAGGTACCCGGGTACCCTGTCAAACACATAAGGGTTAAAGAGAAGAAAACAACAACTGAACCTTCAATCGTAGAGCTCAATCTGCGGTCATATCGCCACTGACGGGGTAATGTCTCCTGATTTTGACGGTAGAAACACCGCTACTAGCGATGACCATCATGATCGTCTGTTTACTAGAGAAGTGAAATGACGGTCAATTTCCATGACGGTATATTTATTCTTGGTGATACGATCGTATCACAGAACACTTGTACAAGATATAGAAAATGAGTGAGAAACGCGAGAGAGAAATATCTCTCGGTTGTTATTTGATGATGATGAGAAGTTTGAGAGAGTGAGATGCTCTTCAGTTGCTTTGATTGTCAATTGCAAACATCTCATTTGTCATTTCTAACGCTGTCAGTACCGTGATGGAGCTCAGCACTGGCTGGCAGGTCCTGTTCTATGGCATATCTAAGTCCTAAATTTTAGTTACTCCATGCGCAAGAACCCATGCAACATCTCACTTCTCTCTTCTCGTCACTTATTTCAAGTAGTTTGACATTCGTGTTCAGTATAACCTATACGGAAGAAACAAAGTACCCAGAATTAAGTTCATTTCAACTCAAAAATGAGTTATCTAATTTTATGTTTAAAAATACTAAATTTTAGTTACTTTGTTTCTTCCGTGTACCAACTGTTATACATACAGGACAAAGACAGACTTATGGCTGGCCCACAATTGATACGTTGCGGATGCGTTTGCGTGAATTTGACAGTTTTCCCATAGGTTTTCTGTCAAATTTACGTCAACGCATCCGCAACGTATCAATTGTGGGTGACCCTTTAAAGTACTTTCTTTGCTTACTTTGTTAACTCCTTCTTATTCTAACCGAGATTCTCGAGTTCACAAATCACTGCTTGCTCCGACTCACACGAATATTATTCTCTGGCCATTTTGCTGAACCGATGCATCCAAAAAAAACGCAACTCTAATTTGAACCCGTTTTAATCTCAAGTAACATTGCCAAAACCATCTAGTTGTCGAGAATTAGTACATGAAACTGAAACAGTCTGCACATTGTAGATGAAATACGCGTATCTGTCAAGATAAGCAATAAAGGGAGTTGAAATTAAATGGAAATTACTAATCTTTCTTCTCGTTGTCTAGTTAAAACCATCTGGCTTTGTTAAGTTTTATTCAAGTTTTATGGAACTAATTAGAAATTAATTTGGCTTCATATTTAAGTCAGGTTTATTAGAACCTACACAGCTTGTTCACAACGATCTTAAAACCTTGTTTTCTCGATTTCCTTTTACTTCTATCACAGGATTTATTTCTACTTTATGAACTCTAGAAATTAAAAGAAAAATTAGTATCTTCCATATAATTCCAACTACCTTTGCTTATCTTCGACAGATACGCGTATTTCGTCTACAATGTTCAGACTTCTTCAGTGTCTCGTACTAATAACTCGACTTATTAGTAAGTCGAGTTATTAGCACGAGACACAGAAAAAGTCTGCACATTGTAGACGAAATACGCGTATCTGTCGAAGATAAGCAAAGGTAGTTGGAATTATATGGAAGATACTAATTTTTCTTCTAAACGGAACGGAGATACTAATTTTTCTTCTAAACATTAAACGAAAAATTGGCATTGAGAGAAGTCACCACAAACAACTAGTCAACAACCGGCGTCGGTGGTGTAGTGGTGAGCATGACTGCTACTTGACACCCCAGTGGGTCTGGGTTCAATCCCAGTCCACGTCGGTGGTTTTTCTGAGGCGAGAAATTCTGGTCACGTCTTCAATCGGAAGGGAAGTAAAGCCGTTGGTCCCGGCTCATATTCATGAGTCGATAGGTAGGGCCCAGGTGGTGGAGTCGTCTTCCTGACGTCGGTGATTGTCACCATGTGAGGAAAATTAAAAAAAAAAAACTACTCAACAGGGTTAAGCACTACTTCGGCCCAAAATCATTCTCTTTGTCTGGGGAGGTTTTGTTGGCCAAATTGTATGAAACTTGGTTGAAAAATTCTTCGCATGTTGTGGATTGATTACCCCAGCAAAGATAATCAATTTGTGCCGAAGTAGTGTTTAACCCTGATGCTAATGCTTTTTGGATACCTGGGTAGCTATGTTTTTACAAAACTGGTTTATTCAACCTTCTCTCCTAGACTAAATTTCTGCACCTTGGACTTAACGCTTCCGAACAATCCTGTGCAACACTTGCGCCGTCTTTCTTACACCCTTCCCAAGCAAAACAGCACTGCCATAATTGATTGCGTCAACTTAACTGTAAGCTCATTTAGTCATACTGAAGTTATTTTAACCGATTTGCAACACTTGTGCTGCTAGGGTTTTATCCACTCTTGCTTCAAATCCTTGTCTCTTTTGAAGTTCTTCCGTGTTTTCCGGAGCGTGCCTCCTTCCGTACAAAAACAACATCGTTGGCTGGGAACCACTCTATCACCGGCTTCGCGTAATGGCGCAATGCCAGATCCAGGCAAAACAGATTGTGACCTTCGTGGGACCGGAGGAAGTGCAACACGCGCTCCTGGAGGCATTCTTCTTTATATATTTGGCCATTTATGATGCTGGTCGTTATGTACGGCTTGCCAGTCCAGATTTGGATTGGATTGGATTGGATTTGGTTTGGATTTGGATTGGATTTGGATTGGATTTGGATTGGATTTGGATTTGGATTGGATTTGGATTGGATTTGGATTGGATTTGGATTGGATTTGGATTGGTTGGATTGGATTTGGATTGGATTTGGATTGGATGTTGGATTGGATTTGGATTGGTTTGGATTGGACTTGGATTGGACTTGGATTGGTTTGGATTGGATTTGGATTGGATTTGGATTGGATTGGATTGATTTGGATTGGATTTGGATTGGATTTGGATTGGATTTGGATTGGATTTGGATTGGATTTGGATTGGATTAGATTATCACATTCAAAGAAGATAGTTTGAGATTACATAAACAATAGACAATATTCCCGATATGAACTTTGGTTTTGTCCTACAAACTGTTCGGTCTACCCCAGTGTGTTCAGTAGCCAAACCTCAACCCGCTTCCACTATTCAAATCAAGGGTATTCCAGTAGTTGGGCAACTGACTGTTTGCTATTTCCAGATAGATTTCTCATTTTAATATAATATGTTTAAATTATGGGATATATTCCACTTGAAAAAAAAACACATCGCATGCAGCGCAATACTACGTATCCCGGACAGAAACAACGATGAGCTGCTAAAATATAGTGGCGCTCCACTAGCACCATGTTTCGGCTTTTTCGTTGACCATGTTGACAGGTTGCGTCCGAGGAGGGGAAGGTGTCCGGAAAAAAGAAACAAAAGTGACTGAGCGAGTGAGCAAATAACGAAAAAAAAATGATGAAAACTCGCAGACGAGAGCGAGAACCAGGATGAAATATGGTTTTAATCCTCGTAATATATTTGCGTCGCGTGGGAAACGGAACAGTGGAATATATTTATTTGCTCCCATAGCGGGCCACGATTCGAAGCGGACACGTCATCATGGAAATTGGAGAACCACTTTGATAGGGAAAAACTGGAAACACATGGGCCCGTGTTTCGGAAATTACCAGAAATAAAAGGAAATTGACGCCATTACTACCTGTCTTGTCAATCTATATTCGGATCGCGTCAATAGCCAGAACAACACATTTGGATCAATAATCGGATGCGTCGTTATAGATCAACTACGGTGCCACCAGAACCGTGAAAAGATGAAAATAATTTAATAATATTTACGAGCACACCTTTCGATCTCCTTTTACCGCGCTGGGCCCTTCCATCAATTTATGATGCAATAATTTCAAACCCCGCTCCGGATGGTCTTTGTTTCTGCGGGTTATTCACTTTTCGTTCCGCACCATTCGCGACGAATCAGCATTCCGGCAGTGGTGGCCAACAACTGCGGGTTCTGAAGGCTGCGAGCGGACACCATGCATATTCATCCGCATAAATATTGATCCCCAAACCGGGAGACTGCCTCTCACGTGATTTCCAATCCAGAAACCCTAGCGAATCGAGTTATTTAATTGGACATTGGCATCAGCCTATCAACCTGCTTGCCTGCCTGCTTGTCTGCCTGCCTACCGGTTGATCTGATAATAGGGGTCCACTCTCAGGCATAAATATGCATATTCATATGGTGTTTGGCTAAAGGGTGGATTATTATTGGAAATTCGTGATCCACGAGCTGGGGTTGGAAATATACCGATTATGGGGCTGATACCGATCGCCGCATATGCAATGTATGTACAATGTAGTGAAACGAGCTTTGTTCTCCAGCAGTCCGCATGCCGCATGGCAATGCGTGAGATTGTGAGCCTGATTTCGACAGAAATTTAATTAAAAGCCCCCAACGCGACTGCGAAACGCTGCAAATAGTTGAGAAATACTTTGAAACCGGTGGTGGAAATGAGAGTTGAACAAACAGCAAAGGTAGTAATTCCTGGGCATATTAATTTCTAGAATAAATATTATTGCGTTTTCTGTTTTCGCTAAATTACAGTTATGAGTTGAAACAGAGTTGCCAATATCGAATTGGAGGGGTGGGAGGACTCATCAAAGAAAGGGAATGAATCAAGGAACCAAGTTGCAGTACAATGCAAGAAATTGAAAACATGTGAAGATTTGGCGAGTTGTTGCAATTTTTTTTAAGAAGGACTAGAATCAGGCTAAAGGCATTCACACTCTCGTTCTACTTTACTCAGAGACTGACAAAAATCTCTTTACTTTCCAAATGTTAAATGTTTCATAAAAGTTAAGTCAATTGAGCTTCTGATCATTCGATGACCGGGCATGTGAATGCTGGTTATACGAGACGAAACGAACGTTCTCGCTCGAAATATTAATCAAATGTGGAGTGAAAACGCATTTGTAATACAAAATGTCCCAGAAATGTTCGGACAGAACACACAACCTCGATTTATGAGAATTTACCACCCCTGCATATCGTCGGATATGTGTCTTCCGTGCTATACTCCAGCTCGTGCTCACATCATCTATAGCAATCCCTCAATTCATTATCGCATCAATGGCTGTAACTGACTTCGGTGTCTCCAATAAAAACTCTAGCGCCTTCCACAAACTTCAGGAACCTTGTTCTGTTTATGTTGCTGAGCTGGCAGCAATCAACATCGTATTGGGGATGATTTCCAACATGTCGCAGATCATAACTACATCTTCTCGGACAGCCTCAGTTCCATTGAGGCTCTTCGGTCGATGAAACCTAGTAAACACTCATCTTATTTCTTTTCTAAACTAAGGGAATAGATGAGTGTGCTGGTCGAAAGCCTCAGTATGGGTCCCTTTACATTGCTCAATACCAGGCAATGAGAAAGCGGACTCGCTCGCAGAGGTGGGCGCCCAGGCAGGCGGTTTGTAATGATAGACAAATTTCACTTGATGAATTTTACCATTTAGTACGTCAGAGTACCCTTTCGAGTTGGCAAACCGATTGGGACACCGGAAATCCAGGAAGGCTGTAACAGTCCATCATTCCTACTGTTTCATAGAGGGCGTGAATCAAAAATCCTGCCCGTAAGTCGTGATTTCATCCGTGTGTATGCTTACCACTATCCACCACTATCAGTTAGATGCACACCTAATTAACCTCGTGGACAGCAATCTTTGTCTTGGTGGAAACGGTTATGATGAAATCACTCATGCAGTCTGGCAACGCATGGATAATGAGGCCGGTCGTTCCTAAAGATAAATCTTAGTTGAAACTTTTGTGCATAGAAAAATGGACTGAATTGAACGATTTTTCATGCGATTAAAGCCCGATTCAAACTAAATTTGGACTCATTCAAGTGATCATAACTCAAGAATTAAGCAGCATACACGGTTGATCAAAACGTCAAACAAAAGGGTATTTATAAAGCTTTCAAACGATAAATAACAAGTTATTGCAATTTACCGTTTCAAATGAACTGTCGCACTTTACTTGTGATCAATGCCATCATGATCTGCATACTCGCTGGTGCACTATACCAGCGAACTTATTCCACTTTAAACGGAGTTGTTGCGCATTTGTCTCCTCTTTTCCGCACCCTCGAAGATTTCGCTTGACATTTGCCCAATATTTTACGATCGGTCTGAAATCAGGGCAATTTGGAGGATTAATCTCTTTGGCGACGAAATTAACATTGTTTGCAACATACCATTCTAGTACCTTCTTAAGGTAGTGGCAGCTGGCTAGATCAGGCCAAAACATAACGTTGGTCTTGTGTTGCCAAATAAAAGTTAAAATCCGCTTTTTCAAACACTCTTTAATGTAAACCTTCGACGTCATTGTGTGAGATTTGATGAAAACCTTGGTTTAAGGGCCACAACTGCAGATTCCTTGCCAAATCATTAGTTTTCGAGCAAATTTATCAACGAAAACAAATTAATACCTGGAAGGAACATCCTCACTACCAGTTGACAGGTAAAATTTGCGTTCGGGGATTTGCTTATAATCCATTTTGACATATGGTTCGTCATCCATTAAAATAAAGCCATCAAATTTCGTCAAAACTCGTTCGTATAGTATTCGTGCTCGCCTTTTGGCCACTAAATGTTTAGACAGGGAGCGATTCGGATGTTCACTGGCACAAAAAGACTTTTATCCTTCACTTGAAAGGATATTACGCACGGTGGAAAAGTTGGAATCGTATTTCTTTGCCAAATCACTTATGGAGACACCTGGGTTGCCTTCCATATACCTCAACACCTTTCTCCTCCGCTCTTTGTCCCTAGTCCCACTTATATGATGCGCTGTGCTCTATCCACACTCAGAGTTTCCTTGTAACGTTTGATTACAAGACATACTGTTGACTTTGGGAGTTTTAACACTTTTGCTATTTTTGAGGCAGGATTCTCGAGATGTTTGAGCACAATTAATTTTTTTCTCAAGTTCATGATCCGTAATTTCGAGATGCTTTCGAGATGCATCGATCAATCGACAAACACGTCTCACCAATTTATTTGTGAATGAAACATCAACATATGCCTTTCTAACGGTTTTTGTTCCAACCACCAGGGACGCGGTGGTGTATTAAACCGTGCATCCAGATTTACTTTGAATCGAGCTTTATATAAAAATGAATTTCTGTCTGTCTGTCGGACCCTTATAGACTCGAAAACTACTGAACCGATTGTCTAGAAAATTTGTATGCAGAAGTTTACACAGCTCGAGGACTAATCAAGCAAATGAAACCAAATCTGGCATGTGGGTTGTAGAAACTTGCTGGTGACACTCAACACCGTTTTTTGCGTCACTCCGATCGCATTCACGATTGTTTTCTGAGAACAATCAGGGTTTTCCAACCATTTGTTCAAGTAAGAATTCACTGCTCCTGTTGTTAAGATGCCATTTCCAAAGCTTCAATTTGAAAGTAAACAATATGCACGTCGACGCAAAGGTGAAAGAGTCCACTCACAGCTAAACCGTACACCGAATGAAATTCTTAGGTTGACTCAGACCACTAAGGCGACAAAGAAAGTGTTGCCTGACAACTCCACTTAATGTTGTTCTATCTACCAAAATAAAACTTACAAGAAAAGCTCGCTCTAGTCATTCCCTTTCCTTAAATACTCGTGCGGGTTTAGTATAATATGTATACGGTGTTTCGTAGAGAAATAACATGCCATCTCTTCGCGGCCACAGTTGTCAAACTTTACTGTGGTATCTTAGACTAACTCTAAGACCAGTATGTCCCGAACAAATAGGATTTTTTTCTTGTCTCAGTCAGAACTAGCTCGGTCCCAAGCTTAATAATGCGCCCCTCATAACGAACTTACAAGAACACACTTTCAAATATTCTGTCAAATCTGTCAAATCGAAACAAAGGCGCAAATATGTATAGCAAGGTGCTTCAAAGTGTACGTGTACGCTTGTTGCATATTGATTGTTGGTTTAAGGCTGCAGATGTTGAACCAGTTCTCCATGGGGAAGGTCCCTTAATTATGTCACGCAGTAAGGGGGGAGGGGGGAGGCGCTAAAACGTGACAATCCATACAAAAAATTACAGGGGGGGGGGGGGTTATAAAAGTCATTTTTGCTTGACATAATTAATGGACGTTCCCTAACAGTAAATAATATCTAAAAAAGTTCTAGTGTTGCGGAAAATTTTGTTTGAAAGCAAAATATCCGAAACAAATTGAGTTTTTTTTACAGCGTTTTATGCTTCAAATCATATGCTAAACGCATTTAATTTTATGGTGAATATTGGCCAAGAAATTATGCGCGGTTACAACAACAAAAACCAAATTAAAACAAACATATTCGATAAATTGATCATGAATTTCTTAAATTGAAGAATGTCGAATTTAACCTCAGTTCTAATTTGTATGACATTCAAAATTTGATGTATTCATTTTTCCACATTTCAATTATTTCTTATATTTCAATATAGCGATTGGAAAAAAATCACCGTTTTGACAAAAAAAAGTCAATTAATCATCAATACCTTAAACAACTTGACAATGCCGTTAAAACAATTTGTCGTTTAATGCCTTAACTGGAGGCAAATAGTTTTAAAATGCTTTTTCAACTGACCATAATAAAATTATATGAATGAGTCTTAAAACGGCGTTTTAAAACAGCATTCCACGAGTTCACAAAGTGGAATTAAAACCTTTGATAAGAGTAAAAGGAATTTGAGAAAACAAGGCTTTGATCGTTGTAAACAAGCTGTGCAGGTTCTAATAAACCAGACTAAAATATGAAACCTATTGAGACTTCTTGGTCCCATAATAAAACGAAAATGATTTCTAGTGGCTCTCTTAAAACTTTAATTAAATTTAATAAAGCTGGATGGTTTTATACAATGTAACTTGGGATGGTGTTTTAAAGCTGGGTCAAAGTAAGGTCTGTATTTGAAATAATCATGGGTCAAAGCTGGATCAAAGTAAGACCTGTATTCAACATCTGTAGTGAAATACGCATAAAGTATTTCTGATATACACACTACCAAAATGTCATGTGAATTTCTGTCCCCTCAGACCGATACATGCATTTTACAAGAACTCTTTGTAGTGATGTAGAATGACATGTTCGCTTATCGCAAGAATGAAGAGAAAGTGTTGAAAGTTCCGTCAGTGTAAGGTAGGTTGGAAATAGAATAGAAGTAATGAAAATTTAGCGAGAGGACATGGGTAAAGTAGTACTGGAAGCTCTCGTGGAAGCCACGGTAGCTGATAAATGTATGAAAATGTATGATGTATGATATGTACTACCACCCATTGTAGCACGGAAACTAAGTCCGACAGCAATGGGCTCACCTCGCTGTTAGACTTGATCAAGCTTTAATCACCACTGATTACCCTAATCATGCCATTGTATGAAGGGCCAAGGGGGTTGGATGGATCACTTATACGTATCCACAGGGATATAAAGAATCTCCTTCCAACAACAAGACTGAACAATTGGTCACAAGAGCAAGCTATCTAACATAAGGATGCCCCAATGGGCGGGGAGAAGAGCCCGCCCTCTATTCACAAACTGTTAGCAATGGGGAGTTGGCATTCCCACTCTCCCCATCCAGAAGGCTTCAATCTGGTACCCTGATGGTCCCTCCCATTCCCATGAAATATTTATATAATAGTTTATATATTTATGTAAATGAAAAATACTACAAGCATTCGTATCTATTATACATGATCTTCATTCGGTTGATCCTGAAATGCAAGAAATGTTGTAAATGGTTCAAGTGTAGTGTTCTGTAGCTCCACGATTATGCACGTTTTCGTTCGTTTTCAGCGATAGCAGCAATTCAACAAAAAAATGATTTGAGGTATCCTGAGTTAGGGATTTCCTTCACTGTTCTACGTTTTTAAAAACTAAATAACTCTAGAACACACTTTTATTCACTACACTTAACGATGTTGCTACACAAATTACCAAATAAGGAAAGAGGACGAGCCGCGTTGCTGGCTCGTTTTTATTACCTAATTATGCTTACCTATGCGCATTCTGTGCCCTAACACCTGATTGGTGCACTGTGTGGCGTGATGCGCCACGTTGAGCGCCAGTTGTTCCTATTGGCAAATTCGCCTAACAGTGTTTTCCTGACTACTCCCCGTTTACTTGAAAGCCGTCCTCGGCTTTCGCGATCCTCTACTGCTATGGTTATCCGTTGCTATGGTCGTCTGCTGTTATGGTTGTCTGCTACTTCGGAGTGGTCCGCGGCCTTATTGTTGGGGGATTAACCTTGGTTGTCTGATGGGTGCAATGTGCCTACGTTCTTTCTCTGATTCCAGGGGTGCCTTTTCGTTCGTGGTGACGGTGGTACGTGATATAACGATTCTCGAGAGCCATATGATGATGATTACTATAATGAGGAGGGTCGTCGTAGATAACGATCCTAACGACAGCCACCTGAAGACGTTCAACCTTCCTTGTATGTTGTCTGTGGTCAAGTTCAACTTCCGAAGGGTCTCTCGATGCTCCAAATGGAATACCTGCAAGTACTCCAGGGGAATTCTGTTTATGGTTCTGGTTGCATTTACTTTTAGTCCCGTGGTCGTGACGTCTAGGTTTATATACTCCTCTCCGTTGATATAAACCGAGCAATCAGAGATTTGGATTAAAAATGATCCGACCAGCTTCTTGGGTTGCTGTAGACAGTTTGATGACAGGGTTATGTTCCCATCGTTTATGATGATATTGGCTTCGTCGATACGCTTAATGTGGTTTTGTCCATATGTTTTTTCCATGAGACAATCAGCAGAGTTTCCACTGATAATTTTCGTGATACATGGATCTGCTGGCTTTAACTGAGAGCTGGAGCAGATGTACAGGTTTTCAATTTTGGACACAGTGATTGAACCGAATATGATTTGATGCCTTTGAGAAGATAGTTCGACTGTATGTGGATTTTCGAGCCTCTATTGATGATTGGTTCTATGTAATATAGTTCATAGTTTATGGCTTTGATTTTTGGAATCTTCAACACGTAGATAATCTGTTGAGCATTGTGTATGATGTATGCACTTGCGATGTCGAGAATATTGTTTGGCGAATCTAAACCAAAATGTTGATCAGTAATAAAGGTTCTGGCTAGCTGCAGTTCCTGTATTGTGATGAGCCGGCTACTGGGGATATTTATCCTAGCTAATGTTATTGCTTCTTCTATTGTTTCTAAATGTTTGATAAGCTCGTCTATGTTGAATAATAAATTGACGGAATACATTCTATCGATAATTTCGTTGGAAATGCTGGAGATGAATAATGACAAGGACATTGACATGTTAAGAATTCTGTTCTCGAATTGCCTATTTATTCGAATTTGTTCATTGTTTTGATCTATTAAAGAATTGGTTGTTACGTTAATAATTCGCAAGTCTTCCGCGTCGGGACTTCCCGAGATGTATTTCCACGCTGAGCCTAAAGCTTCCCATCTCTTCTTCCGTACTGATTTAGTTGGCTTTAATTTCCTATATGTTTCGATTAATTTTCTAACTTTGAGTTTGATTAATGGTGCTAGTAAATCATCATTAAATGCTCTTTCTTGAACTATTGACTGCACTTGGTCTATTGAATTCTGAATGGCGTCTGTATCAATGATATGTAAAATCCTAAGATGACTGTTACTGATCCTAGCTTCGCCTATCGTCACTACTCCAAGAGGGTTCTGTCCAAGATCGTGAACATGTATGAATGTGGAGGTCGCTGTCGCCAGAAAACATAGTCTGAAATGAGGATGGTCAGGTCTCAGTTATAATTTGATGTTTGTCTTGTGTGTTTTTATGTTTTGGTGGTCGGTTATCGTTTTCTCGTTTTGTTGTATTACGTCTACTAATCTATATCGGTGACCAAAGGGGTGTGGTTTCGCCCTCCCTTTGACCAACACTTGATTATCGTCTAAGTTATGGTATTTTCGTGTGTCAGTTGCTACCGTTCTTTCGTTGTGTTTATTTGCTGTTAATTTTTATATTGTCCCTCGCGGTCTGTATGTTCTTTTGCTTCGCAAGATTGATTTCGGCGGCATCAAGCGATGAACACGTTCCGAAAACAATTTCGCGAGGCTTGAGGTCAGTCGTACTGTGTTTCGAGTCGTTGTAAAGGGCGGTGATTATAGCTAATCCCTCGTAAAGCGTAAGGTGTTCAACCTTGCTACGGTTTGCTAGGTACATTTCCAGCAGTGTATTGTGGAAACGCTCCACAATTCCATTGCCTCTGCTGTCACTAGCAAAGTGCAGATCAACTCCCTGCTCCTCAAGGAATTCTCTAAAATCCGTACTCCGAAATCCTGTTGCCTGATCGCATGTTATCATTTTAGGCAACCCGAAGATTTTGAAATACTCGGTAAGCGCTTCTATCAGCTCTTCTGTGGTTTCGTTTGATATTTGGTATATTTGAGCGAATTTTGTGAAAGAATCTACGAGAGTCAGAAACTTTTGCTGTTCTTTAACATATACGTCGATAAAGACGTTTTCGAAAGGCTTCTCGTAAATTCTTCGAGCGATTGGAATTCGAAAAGGTTTTCTTTCGTATTTTGCGAATTTGCAATCTTCGCAGTTTTTTACAAATGCTTTCACTTTACCCAACATGCCAGGAAAGTAGGCGCTCTTCCTAACTTCCTCGTATGTCAGTTTATAATTGCGATGATTGAAATTATGATGTCGTCGGATAAACTCCTGTTGGTCATCACCTGAAACAATATCTGGTAACAAGAGATTAGCATATTGTACCTTTAAATTTTTGTTGTAGTTGTCACGAATAATTTTGTCACAACTGTATACTATCTCTTTTGGGGCGAAGATACAGTTACTAGAAGAAGGGTCTAAATACTTCTTAATGATATCTTTTAATTCATCGTCTGAATATTTTTCTCTGTGGAACACATGACGTACAAACCAGGGAAAATCCTACACATGATGTGAGGACTCTTCTTTGCATCTGAAGTGACCTTGATTATAAGCTGAGTTTTGAATTGGTTTACGATTTCCGGGCCATAGATCTTGTCGTTGGGATAGCACTCGTTCTTTAGTTCGTGTAGATTCACTTCTACAGATGGGATTCTTGACAGACCATCTGCCACAACATTTTGTTTGCCCTTCTTATAGATGATTTTGAAGTCATACTGTTCTAAGTATAACCGTTGTCGTGTTACTCTTCCAGTAGCGTCGGTCAATTTCAATTCTTTCGTTAGGGTTCATGATCAGTGTATATTATGAAAGGTCTTCCGTACAAATAAGGCCTGAATCTCTTCGCGGCGAAATAGATGGCTAGAAGTTCTTTAGCCGTCGCTGAGTATTTCTCTTCCGCTTTCGAAAGAGTTCTAGAAAGGTAGGCTATTGGCCTTTCCTTTCCATTGTCTATTTGACAAAGTACGGCCCCAATAGCTATATTGGAGGCATCGGTTGTCAAAATGAAAGGCTCGTTGAAATTTGGATATGCTAACAACAGATCGGTGGACATAATTTGTTTAGCTCCAGGAAAGCTTTCTCATAATCGATTGTTACATCAATGTTTTTTGACTTTCCTCTCAACTGGCCCGTGAGTGGTTTCGCTATTTTTGCAAAACTTGGTATAAACCGCCTATAATAGCTGACGGTCCCTAGGAACGATTTCAATTCTTTTGGCGTTTTTGGCAAAGGCCAATTCAAAATCGCTTCAACCTTTCTAGGGTTCGGTTTTACGCCGTCGGTCGTGACAACGTGTCCCAGAAATTCTACTTCCTTTCGGAGAAATTCGGACTTGTCGCACTGGATTTTAAGGTTCGCATTACGCAATGTTTCGAGTATTTTCGCAATGTCTTTAAGGTGTTCTTTTAGAGATGTTGAAAAAACGATGATATCGTCCATATAGACGAAGCATCGAATGCCTAAATGTTTCCGGAGTACTGAGTCCATTAGCCTCTGGAAAGTGGCCGGCGCATTTTTCAGACCGAATGGCATTCGGACAAATTCAAATTTGCCGTGGTCAATGTTGAATGCCGTTTTTGGCACATCTTTGGGGTCAATTTCAATCTGGTGAAATCCGCTGGCCAGGTCCAATACTGAAAAATATTGGGCTTTTCCGAGCCGGTCTAGTATTTCACTAATTTCCGGAATAGGGTATCGGTCCGCAGGAGTTTTTTCATTTAACTTCCTGTAGTCCACGACTATCCGGTATTTCTTCTTTCCCGAGTTGTCCATCTTCTTAGGTACGACCCATATGGGCGAAGTCCAAGGAGATGATGACTCACGGATTATCCCTGTATCGAGCATTTTCTGTATTTGATCAGAAACCTCTTCTCTCAGGTTATAAGGATATTTATATGTTTTTGGTGTATGGGTTTATCGTCGGTCGTATCGATGCGGTGCTTAACCTCATGTGTAAATGTTAATTTTTTTCGTTGAAGAAAACATCCTTAAAAGGTTTTAACGTCCTCAATAGTTCGCTTTTTCTTCGTTATTCAGATGATCAGCTGGAAAATTAATTTTGAACAGGCCTCGTTCTGATTTAAAAGAAACTGCTCATTCTCAAACGGCTGTACATCCATTTTCGCACCCGGTTTGCTGGCGGAAAGATGGACGGTAGCTTAGTTGCCTGTAGATTGATACACCCCAGGTTGTAACGAGACACCGGCGGTGAGGTTTATTTCATTTTCGATAAGAAATGCACCGTCTGCCGTAGTGCAGATATTGGCTAGCTGATCGGTTTGTTCGTGAAAGTTCATCGAAGAAGGGTAGTACTTTGCAAGTGGGTACTTCTTATCACTTATGATAAGTTGGTGATTTTTGGAGTCAATCATGGCTTTCATTGATGCTATATTTTCATAGCCGACTAAACCATCGAAAAATTCATGAAATTTAAAAACATGGTACGGGAGCTTTGTGTTAAACGATTCGGAGAAGAAGTTTGCGTGTACGACTTTGTCGATTAAAAATTTTCCATTTTTATTGGTTACAATTGATGGATTTTTCGTTTTTGAAGCCTTTTAACATGTTCGGGGCTAATGTATGACTTGTTGGCCCCAGTGTCAATCAAGAAGTTTAGATACCCTTTAGTTGTGGAGAATCTTAGATACGGTATAAAGTTTAGGTCAGCGGCTTTTTTGCTCTGGCCTGGTGAAAATTTAGTTCGTCGCTTTCGACATCGCTGTCGAATGCATCGGACGCTTCGTGCTCCTGGTCCTCCGGTTCACTTATTACGTCTCTCTCTTCCGTATTATTCGTCTCGGTTCTCTGTTTTACATGGAACGGTTTTTTGAATTTATGTGGAGTGTTGGGTTTCGAGGTGTTGGCTTGCGGAGGATAATTGCCACTCGCTTGTGTATTCTGGGGTTTAAATGATTTAAATTTGTTTGGTAAATGGTATGGATTTGAATACGTTTGCGGTTTGGTGCGTGTCTCTGCATTTGGTTTAACAGAACCGCTTGGTGCGCTTCCTCTAGATTTTTAGGTTTTGAGTTCCTAATAATGGAACTAAGTGGTTCTTGAATATTATCTAAATATTTCGCCACCGTAATAATTTCAATTATTTCGTGGGCGGATAAAGGATTAGATTGAAGATTGGCTTTTAGTCTGGTATTTGTCTCCTTCACCTCGCTATAGAATCGAAGGTGACCTTTGTCACCTTTCTTTATTCTAAATAGGGTTGAAAGATTGGTGGTGAAATCTTTCTCATCACCATAATTTTCGATAAGTATCTTTTGATACCTTCGATGGTCGGTGGATTGCCATTTGCGCACAACACTGTGCGGGCTTCTCCTTTGACCCTGTTTTTTATGGCCCTTATATAAAGGCTGCTAAGGAATATCCCCCGTTTTGATTCTCTACTTTGAAGTCATTGTATAATTCGTCGACTTCTTCTATCCATGCGGATAGTTCCTTTTATTGCCCGAAATTCAGACAGATATTTAAACGGGTCGGGGAGCTTGAAAGCATCGCCGCCCTGGGATGGTCTGGCCATCATTTTGGTGCGTAGCTCAGCCAATTCGGCCCTGAGCTCGCCCAATTCGTGTTCTGGGTCGCCTTCGTTACGATTAGAAAGCTCCTCTTTAAGCTCACTCACTAGGAGCCTGAGCTGCTCAATCTCTTCTAAGCTTGTATCGGAATTACGAGCTTTTGGCATTTTGTGTTTGAACTAAAGCGTATAGAAGGAGAAAAAAATGTTACTTACAGTACAAAGACGGGTAACATCCAGGGGTCGAAATACGTGATACGTGGCGGACTGCTCGCTGTCGTTCCCGTTGTCGGTGTCGCTGCGTTGTCGATGGTACTCAACTGTTGCTTAGCGTGACCAACTCCAGATCGCTGTCGCGGCAAATCACTTAAACACTTTTATTTCGCGTGGCGGACTGCTCGCTGTTGTCCCGTTGTCGATGTCGCTGCGTTGTCGATGAAATTCAACTTGTGTAGCGTGATCGATTCTAGATCGCTGTCGCTGCAAATCACTTTTACCACTTTTATTTTAGCGTTTTAACACCACTTTTCACACGCGAATCCACTTCTGACACCAGTTAGGGATTTCCTTCACTGTTCTACGTTTTTAAAAACTAAATAACTCTAGAACACACTTTTATTCACTACACTTAACGATGTTGCTACACAAATTACCAAATAAGGAAGAGGACGAGCCGCGTTGCTGGCTCGTTTTTATTACCTAATTATGCTTACCTATGCGCATTCTGTGCCCTAACACCTGATTGGTGCACTGTGTGGCGTGATGCGCCACGTTGCGCGCCAGTTGTTCCTATTGGCTAATTCACCTAACAGTGTTTTCCTGACTCAGAATATACTAAATTGCTTTAATAATAACGCTTGTAAAATAATAAGCCTAAAAGGGTTCATTCAACAGATATTGCATTGTACCATCAACATGGCTTACATTTAGTTGCTTAGTCTTACGTCATCATATCGTACAACCCCATGAAGCTGTTCTTTGTAGATTTTTTTAAGATGACCGCTTCAATATTTTGTAAACGTGCACAGAAAAAAATATATGAGCTTTAACAGATGGTTAATGTTTCCACTTGCTCAATTGCATACCAAAGCAACATTAATTGAAAGAAACTTGTGATTTTTGCGTTATCTAATGTACATTTAAGGCATGCATTTATGGAATTTGACAGAAACTCATGGGATATTTCAAATAAATACATCGGCAAAAATCCAGATTTTTGTATGAAAGATTACATACAACATACATGATAACACTTAATTACCTTGGCTATATATGGTAATTACCTTGGCTATCAATTGAAGGACGGAAAATTGGATGCATCAGTTAAAATTCCTATGTTTTCTCTGAAGAGAAAACAACGAATTTGTTTGTAATCTCTTATACATCCATCTTGATTTGAACAATACATGGCTTCAATTTAAAAAGTCAGCATAAAAGCACGTCCATTACGATGCATTTTGGCAGAACCATATTTTGTTTGGCCACCGTATTCTGTTTATCGGTTTGATAAGGCGCCTTCCTTACCTTGAAGATAACAAGTCCTGTCCGCTTCGTTGTCTGCTGCACAAATTAGACAAAAGAATTGATCAACTTGTTCACGTTCCTAATGGAATGATTCGGATTGCACTTGAAATAACCCCACACATTCCTTGCATTCACGATCATCTTCGCTTTTCTTCCGCTGCCAGCTCGCCGCTAGGTCGTCTGGGTCTCTTTGAACGATTTACCATACAGAGCTTCACATTTTTTTAAAAGGTATAAATGTTTTCAAATACCTTTACCCGTCAAACGTGAGGCAAAACTAACAGACTTTAAAATACAATGTATTTCACACTTCAAAGCTGACTTTTGAACAGCTTTTCTGTTACTTTTGACTAACTTTGTATCCTGATGAAGTTATTACAACCGGTATTTGTTTGATATTTGTAACTCTCGGGTTTTTTTATTAGGGCAAAACTAACATTGAAAAATTATCTCCGGTCTCGCTCTCTTGCATCCATAACAGCGTTATTATAAATCTTTTAAGGATCCTTACAGATCGAAACACAACAGTACTGGCTAGCATACTCTACAAAAAGTGGAATGAAAAACGTAAAGGTGATTGGAATATGATTGAGAGAGAAGGTAATCAAAGAGAGTCTCTCAATGTTAGATTCGCCCTAATGAAAAAAAAAAATCCCTAGAATTATACTATTCACCTCGATGATGTTGATGAACGTTTCGTTTTTTACTTTGATGATGTAATTAAAGTAGTATCCTTTTTGTGTTCTCTAAAAATATCCAGCCTCGTGCGCATAACCAGGCATAGGTGACTGTTTTGTATTTCATTTAACAAAAGTTTATGCTGTTTGAGGGATTCTTTGGACCAGTAGTGAGCCGTCTGGTAGAATTGAAGAAATGTTTTGAAAAAGCGGTTGGTGCCCAAACGTATTTCAACTTAGCGGGATGTTTAATTACTTTCAAAGTGTTGTCGGCCTTTTTGGTCACTGCCCTTGTAGCACACAGGTTACGAACCGGTTGAATTTGCTTGATTATGACTCTATCAAGTGACAATAAAGTTGCTGGAACCATTCTTGACCGTTGCGTGCTGCTTGGGTGGCCTATGATAGAGACAATTTGAAGTTCAGATAAACGGCGTTTTCAAACATTTTACTTTTACGGTTTTGTTACTGTTTGAAAATCCTATTACATTGTTATTTAATATTAAATTTATGGGGGACGCCCTTCCGCTAAACTGGCCGGCTTGTCGAGCCGGAAGGGCTCAGTAGGGATTCTTGGTCAAGACCCGGAGCTAAGAATCAGTACCAAGTAGTTTTTGCTCCTGAGGATCGTGTGCTTAGAGATCACATTGAGAATTTTACTATTCACATTAGGTTCGTAGTTGCAGCGCGCTTTGGATCATCCTTGCCTTTGATCCATCCTAATAACATGGAAGAACCGTACTGGAAATAGAGGCAATATACCTTATTTATCTTTTTTGTTGTTAAGATATGATAGTTTATTATTGCTGCATATAAATTGCTTTCAAGCTATCGAGATTTGAGATGTTACTATCATTTGCATGATGTTTCTCAGATCTCGGAGGTTATCAGGTGTTCTTAAAATAGTTTAAAATTAATAATTTTTCTCATGGCTAAATTTATTGGATCATAATAGATACGCAAGTTTGTCTACAATTGCAACAAAACAGCAGTCGGCATACATGTTATTTTGAGTTCATATTATAACATCACTTTATTACATATATTATCTTAATTAACATTGCTAATTCATTACCATTACCATTCATCTTTATCATCATCGTTACCATTCTTATCATAACTTGTTTTCGTTATTGACATATTAACATTAACATGATTTTATAATTTTTACCTAATAAGCTGTATAAACTTTGAATTATGATGTCTTTTATGTCCAATTATCATTTTGTTCCTTTTTTCTGATTAAGAAGTATCTAGTGCCTTAAATACAATAAGCTGCAACGGAATCTGTGGTAGGGTTTTGCACTTATTACTAAATTTATTTTCCATTTCCAGTTTTCAAATGAACACTTCATCAAACTGATAAACATTACTTATTGTTTATTAAGTCCAGTTGTCTTTAACTCCCTTTCAATTAAATCTTTCCTGTTTTCATAACTCAGGAGCAATAACTATTAGGCCAGAAAATATGTCATTAATTCAAGTATAAGCACAAGATTATGTTGCGATCAAGAGGACCGATTTAATGAGAAGCAATTTAGACATTAATAATCAAATTTACTATTACTGCGTGTAATTACCGATTTTCTTAACTTTTCAGACAACATGATTTCACTGGTTAAGCTGAACAAATTATCTCCATGATCTTTGAATGATATTAATTTGGCTAAACCGATAAATGGAATAATGTAGCGTATATGTCCAGAAAATAATAGTCACATAGAACATATAGAAAATATGTTCACATAGTATATAAAATACTTACTGTTCACATAGATAAAATAACATTGATTAACAATAAATACGTGCGCCCAATCCCTAGATAACTAAGTAAACATGTTGTTATTGCTAAAATTTTCAATGTCACTGTATAAGTTCCGGTTGTATGTTTTCCAAATGGCTCATCTTAACACAAACCAAAGTAACAAAATCTTCGTAGAGTGAATTGTTATGTTTTTATTATCAAATATTCAATTAATTATCTGTTAAAATCTGTTAAATGTTTCAAAGTACATTTATTTCAGTTTGTGTTGTGAAATTATGAGTCAGGTAAGGCAAATGCAGCGAGCAATGCCTGATATCACGAAATCAGAAAAAAATACCGTAAGAATACTGCAATTAATAATAAATCTATCGAATGGGATAAAGTAGTATCCATAGAAAGACCCAATGTAGTGCTTAAAGACCGACATTACATCCAAATCCTTCAAACATTTATGACTAAATAAGATGAGTTGTGTAACTTTTCAAGATACATACTACCAAATGGCTTATTAAACTCGTCTGTGCAATATATCTATTCAAATATCACTTCCTGCTCAAGTACTTTATGAGTTATAATAAAAAATGTCATCGTTCGTTGCAAATTAGTCTGAGTCAAGGGACACATACCCTACCTCAAATCAAGATTTTGGTGAATTGCTGCTATCGCTGAATACGAACAAAAGCGTGTTTAAGCACGGATCCACAGAATACTACACTTTATTATTCAACAACATTTCCAGCATTTCCAGCATTTCCAGGAACAATCGAATGAAGATCATGTACATATAATAGATACGAATGCATGTAGTAGGAGAAAGTGCTCTAATGTGGGTCAACAGTAAATGAAACTAACACCATTCGATTTTCCGCATGTCTTCTCATCAGACACGCTATTCTTCAGGATTCTTACCATGCGCTGTCTAAATTAACGGGATTTCGGATCCATTTTTTCCCGCTGTGCAATGTTTCCTCAATGTCTTGTCCCTTAAACAGTGCATGTGAAACAAATATCACATAAACAATAAAAATGCTGAAAGTTTTTCCATCATTATCCAGAATTCTTTCCAGAATGGGCTATCAAGGTATACGAGTGAATGATTAAGGGACATCTTGCCAAATTATAAGAAGCTCACAGCATTCATCCAAACGGATGAAACAAATCGCTTCGCTCCTTGACCTGCCAGCGTCATGTAGGTTTATTTTAGGGGATATTTTTCATAGAACTTAAAACAAGGTAGCCAACTAAAGAATGCAGAAGTTCAACTGACGAGAGCTCCAAGCTGTCTATCATTATTTATACTATTCAATTACAGTACAAACGGCAAACGCCGGAAGCAAGAACTGCAATGAGAGTGGAAGGCTATGTTATTCAAAGGTTTGTGCCTGTTATGAACGAACGGAAATTTCAAACCAGAACCTCCCATCATCGCCCTAATTACCAATCCATTACGTGTCTCATAAATCCGGTGACATCCCGTCACAACAGACATTAATTATAATCCCCTTCCCTATTATTTTCTCAACTATCATCATATTACAATACCACCACTAATTTTTTTTCCGCCACATTTCAAAAAACTTTCATTAAATGAGGCTTTCTTCTCCTCCAAAAACCTCGAGAATCGGAGAACCGATTTTCCACCAAACTTTTCCGATTCCAAAGATATATAGTCCGCTCATCAAACACACATGCTCTCGTATGACACGAATGACTGCGATGATGGGATAAGCCGGAGGATAAGCGGTGGGCAACGAAATGAGGATTCTATAAATCTATCTTCCTCTCCACTCACACATTTTCACCGAGCAAGGCAAGTTGATGGCACTTCTTTCGGATGCGGAACGATGGATGGAATGTGAAGAAAAACGATACATTTTTTATCTCAATGATCGGAAACCTCACAGAATGCGCAGTGTATGAAAAAAACCCGGGCATTCCGAAGAAAAACTTCCCACAACTGGCAGTGGATTACAAAATTATTATTTTATTTTTATTATCTTTTATGGCTAGCAGTCGTCGTGCTTGGAGAATCACTTTTCCCCGTTCCAAGAAATAAACAAATAAATCAAAACCGACCATGGATTGTCGTGTTATTTTCCGCTTTCTGGGCAACGGGCGCGATTTCGGGCGAAACGGGCGAAATCATTTCGTGCTGACAGTTGGGGCTGAGTCTTTGAGTGCATCAAAAGCAGGAACCAGCCAGCCAGCAGTGTCGTTGAGTTATTTATGGACCCCTTTCGGCATCGTCACCTCTGTGCTGCGGTCGTCGCTTTGATGGAAAAGTTTTAAAAGGGTTTACGAAGAACTCCGGCAGCTGAGTTTCCTCGGATGAGAAACAGTTGTGAGTGATGGGAAACCACACATCATAATTACTGGAGTGGGATGTCATTTTCATAAATTCATTAAAAACAAATTAAAACGCCATTTTTCACGGGGAAAATCTGCGGTTGTGTGCAGGATCAGTGAGAGCATTAGAATAGGCCTCTTTTTATGGTTTCTGTGTAAAACACAGTCATGAAGTGTGGAGTTGTTTGTTATTAGATTTAGAAAATTATGGAAAAATAGAGCTTTGTAACAAAGGATTCTCCAATGAATTGGTTCTGGTTTGTGGAGATAACAACCAGCCACGACTATCTTGGACGATAGTAGATGATGGGCTTCGCCATGACAACTCTTCTCTACTGCCTTCGCAGCTGCTAGCCTGGCCGATGGTTCCGACTTTTAAACATGCCTCAAGCTAATCAAAATCGCAACTATCTGGATAGAGTGCTTGACCTGATGTACTTTCCTTCTGCGAATGTTATCAACGTACCAACAGCTGTTGTCCTCCAACAGTCAGATCCTAACCATCCTCCATAGGATATGTCCATGCCTATTCCTCGCATGTAAGCTTCTGTTCCTACACAATGTGAAGTAGACATTTGAACTACCACAAACTTGATTTTGATTTTTAACTGAATTTCTGTTCAACATGGACTGAACAGAACTGCTCAATATACAAGATGTTGACGATATGACAGAGCGCTTCTGTAACATCTTGTGCAGATGGCTCAATGAAAACTCCCTAGGATTCGGTCACCTGTTGAGCCACCATGGAGCAACACTGAACTGCGTAGGTTGAAACGTGAGCGAAATGCTAAACAGAGATTACTTCGGAAGCAACGTTCCTTCACTAATCAACAGGCTTTCAAACTTATGCGTGTACAATTTGGCCTGCGCAGAGTTTCAAAAAGTTTCTGTAGGTTTGTGAACTCTAAGAGGAAATGCTCTTCCATCCCGTCAAATGTATTTCTAGACGAACCAGAATAATCTTCAGCTAAAGAATCAAGCGAACGGTTTTGCCAAGCGTTTCACATTTGTGTTCTCCGCTGACCTCACATCTCAACCAAAAAAGCTAAAATGGCAACTTCTAATTTACCTGCTGATGTAATTGGCCTGGACACCTTTTTATCACTTCAGACATGACCCTTGCTGCTTCTAGGAAACTGAAAAGATCGTATTCGCCGGGCCGGATGCTGTTATCTTTTGTCGCTGTGCTGCTTCCATTGCGACTCCTCTTGGCCAAATCTTCAACAAATCGTTGAGCAGCAAAAGTTTCCGCTGTGTGGGAACCATCTTTATTGTTCTCCGTGTTCAAGAGACGAAATAAAGACATGTGAAGAACTACCAGTCTATCAGCGGGATCGATCAAAATAATCGTTAGTAATTTCATTCTGGCTGTACCAAATAATACATTTCAGACAATCAACATGGACTTATGCCAGGCCGCTCTGTAACATTGAACCTTCTGGACTAAAGAGTGTTTCGATCAAAATTTAGTCAAACAGTTATGTGTGTGAGTCGATCAAAGTTTTTATTAATAAGTCAAATTCTTTTTCTTTTTCAAGTTCAGTTAATACAGAATACAGGAGAAATATTCAGCTGAGCTTTCTTTTACCGAATGCGAATTGCCGGGTCTTTCGTTTAACACCTGCCATAAGATTTTGTACAGTCTGTTTGTCCACTTTATTTGCCGCAGAACGCCAGTTTGCCTTGAACTGTTTCTCGCTGACAACAGCTTTTTGAGTCTTCTTAAGGTTCCGCTTGACTATGACCCAATATTGTTCGATAGGGCTGAGCTCGGCCATGTTGGGAGGGTTCGTGTCCTTGGGCACCACTTGAACGTTGTTGGCAGCATACCAGTCCATGGCCTTATTCCGTAATGGCAAGATGCCAAACGTAAGTTTCATCGTCCTGTACCACTCAATCAAACTTCGTCAGCATCGTCATGTACATCTTTCGCAATCATACTTTGGCCGACGTGTTTTGTTTATCTTTGCGATTTGTAGTCACTACTTTCTTGAAAGTTGACAGTCCTGCTCGTTTTTTAGCTCTATCCACGGTTGAAGGCGCCACTCCCAGCTTCTTTGCGACGCCTCGGACAGAGCCGTTGGGGTTCCGCTCGAAACAGCGGGCAACTCCTTTTGTCGTCGCTGTGGCCTCCGGCTTTCGATTTCTTCCCGATTTTCTTGGCTGTCGACAAACGTTCACCGATCACTGTTAATACGTTGGTGTCAGTTGATTTAGCCACATTCAACAATTTCGCCAACTTGGCGTGAGAGTAGTTTGGATTTTCGCCATGCACGTGCAAAATTACGATGCGTTGCTTCTCTTTCCTTCGACGATATTTATATAACTGAAGAGCTTGTCTCAAAATCAGAATAGAGGCATAAACCTGTTGTATCCTGCAATGATCCTTCCACCACCTTTATCTAGAATCAACGATCCCGCGTTGTTTGTTATATCGTGGATTTAGATGGAGAAGAGCGAGTACATTGGGATTAAAAGGAATATTAGGAATAAGGGTAGGTATATTGTGTCGTCTTTTTCTCGTCGAAAATTTGTTGTTCCTTTATAAAAAAAAGAAAGAGGAAAATTTATTTAAGTTATCGTTCCTAATCTACATTGTTAGTAATTTTGGGGTGTTAAAGGGTATTAGGATAGAGATCTGAGATTATCAATCTCGCTGTTTCTTTTGAATGAAGAGGGATGTCTTTGAACCTGGCTAACTGCAGAATAGCACAGCCCAAAAATCATTTCGTCTTTAAGGTTTTTGCTGAAATGCCGTTATATCCGTTTTACATAATCCTTATGTATTTCCCTGCATCTATCGTCTACAAGGACTCTACCTTTGTTGTCAACAACTAAAAGAGGACTATACTTAGGCTCGTCTCTACCACGATTCTGATATTCGAGTGCTTGCTTTGTAGATTTGTAGTTCTCGAGTATGATGACAGACATCTTAAAGTTTGTCTCAGTTTTTGTTATTTTCTCCGGGTTTGGTTTCCGGGTTTCAGTTGAATGGCGGAATGTATAGCGTACAGCCAGCCGTTTCAACTCAGTTTTGAGTCGTTTCTGACTCACTTTCGTCATGGTAAGTCACTCAAATTTGAGTAAATATTACTGGCATTGATCAAAGTCGACAAATCAAAACATCCATCTGATTTGAGTCGATGTTTTTGATTTGTCGACTTGCCAATGCCAGTGACATTTACTCAAATTTGAGTGACTCCATTAATGACGAAAGTGAGTCAAAAACGACTCAAACTGAGTTGAAACGGCTGGCCGTAGTTATATAATCAACATACAATGCTGAGAGAAAGAGAGAGAGAGAGAGAGAGAGAGAGAGAGAGAGAGAGAGAGAGAGAGAGAGAGAGAGAGAGAGAGAGAGAGAGAGAGAGCTAGCTGCGGTGCTTCAAAGCTACGGTGATTTATAATTTTCGGAGAGCATGAGTAGCTCCAGGAGCCCAAAGGAACAAATTGCCTGCCAAATTTCTGTCCAAATTTTTCCACGTTGTATGACTTTTCGGAGATGCTCACATTTTATTTGTCAGTTGGTGGGAAGGGAAGAATGGAGGGGTTAGTCAGCACTTTGATTTGCAATTTTTATTTTTTAAAAATCTTCAGGTTGTTGCGTTTCTTGATTCTTTGCACCATTCCGACCGTAGTACCAGCCTTTTTGGCCAAATCACGAATCAACATCGATCTGCTTGGAAGGACCCAATTCTGGGCCAGCTGGACCTGGTTTTCTGTTTCTTCTTGGCAGCTCATCAAACGAGTAGTGTCCCCGTGATCAATTCCGAAACGACATTCTTCTCACTGAGCCACGTGTCCACCACTTGAATTTTGACACTCTTTTCGATTCGTGGCAAAACGATCACTGCTTATCGGAAGTTCTGAGCTTATCAAGTTGTTGACAAATGAACGCGTCGAATGTAGGTAGTCTCCAACCCGGTAACAACTTGACAGCTTCAGAGTAAAGTCAATGTACCCTCGATAATTTTGGATCACTAAACCAAACCGGTCATATCGAAATAATCCTAGAACAAATTATCAATTGAACGTATTTATATCGGCTATAAAATGGCGATATTTTCAAAGCAGTAAAGCTTATATTCGTACATGAAGAATATGATGCTGACGATATACTGTAACTTTTCCTTAACATTTAATGGTGGATATTTTTACTCGTCTTTTAGGGACTACTAGCAAAGATTGAATAATTTAAAAATCGTTATTATAAAAACACTCCGGAACTTTCAGCACTTGAAATATATCCGAAAGCAAGCAAGGTGTGAAAAATATGGCAGCCTACATGCTAATATGAGAATACCTAAGATTCGGTATTTATTTTACCTAAAATTAGGTATTTTTGACAATACCCAGTACCCAATACCCAGTAAAATAAACTCGATAATAAACAGTACTGGCAACATTGGCAGTTTACTGAAATTTGGGTAATGTTCATTTTTCAATATAGGACGTTACTATTTTCCAAAAATGGCATGAAATTATGGTCACTAAAGCAACGCGGTTGCCACATTATTCTATGCGAAAATTTCAATATTTTTATTACCAATCTTCAAATAAATTGTTATTCATGTCCAATTTTAGAAGCAACAATGACGATATTGACCAATTCTAAACAGTTTAAAAATATTTGGAGAGATATTATCAATTGCAGTTTTAGATACTATGTTGTTTAACCTTATTCAAACTTAACTTGAATTCTCCCATACTTTACTGATACTTTTTTTTGACTTAAGAATAACAAAATTTCCATTCGAATGATTAAATTGTTAAATTGTATTTTTTAACGTTAATCTACCTTCAATACTATTGCCCAATAAAATTACCCAACTTTAACGATCTTTGGATATTCACATCTTAGCGTGTACTTTACTTTTAAATGGCGCACTATAAATCATTGCACGACATGTGTTAACCTCGCTTTTTTGACAATTCAGTGAGCTTGTTTACAAGGTGTTGAATTCGCTCTGCTCAAACGAAATTTTTCATTGTATTTTTCTGAATTCTGTAAGATTAGATTCAGGAAATGATGTCAAGTACTGGTGAATAGCCGGCGTCGGCGGTGTAGTGTTTAGCGTCTGGGGTATGGGTCTGGGTTGAATCCCAGTCGATGTCGGTGGCTTTTCTGAGGCGAAAAAATCTGGTCCGTCTTCCTTCGGAAGGGAAGTAGAACCATTGGTCCCGGCTCACAATCATGAGTCATCAGGTAGGGTGTAGGTGGTGAAGTCGTATCTCTGGCGTCGGTGGTGTTGTCACCATGTGAGGAAATAGTCAGAAGGAAAATAAATAAATAAAAAGAAAAATAAGTACTGGTGTCTGTTTTTTGTCAATAATGATCTATACAAAAGTACCATTAGAGATTGCTCTTGTTTCTCTTTCAATCACAACGTGATGGATTGGCTTATTTTTTCATTGCTGTGTGCAAATATATTAACTAGTTAATAAGCTTCATCAAGATTTATGCTTGGTGCTAAGAGACGTGTAACGTGTAAATAAAATTATCTTCTTTTCAGCATTTTTTATCTCCCGTCTCTCTCTCTCTCTCTCTCTCTCTCTCTCTCTCTCTCTCTCTCTTGTTTTTTCACTTTCCCTCATTCCCATTTCTCAATAATAATAAATATTCGATATAATTGATTTCAAAATTACCGGAAAGAGTCAACATGACTATCCGCACATAAGGAAACGGTGGAACACGTACTCCAAAGCTAGCGGTATTATCGAGAATGGTTGCCCTTTTGTTTATGCGCTGCAGCGACATCTGGCTGTGTCGTTGATGGGTACGTGAGGTTTCACTCATGTGTCAAGATGCTCAATTGGTAGCTCAGACCCGGTGGTCTTAGCAGTATGGCCTGTGCATTTCAAAACAAAGAATCATCGATGCAGTCGCTTTAGACATATCGGCAACTTTGCCTGTACTTCGATGATATATTTTTTCAAGTACGTTGATTCGCATAACACTCGTTACTAGCAGGGTCAAGGGGCAACTGAGACCTGGCAGCACGCTGTTTAAAATCTAGGTTCTCCGTTTGAAGCAATTGGCTTCGCAAACAGAGAACGATACTGATAGTGCGAATTTGTCTCATTTCACAAGCAACATATGCAACTTAGTAAAAACGCGATTCATTTACTTCGTAGAAGATGGTATACGAAAATTTGGAGGAACTCGACTACTTGGAAACAAGTTGGGCATATGGAATCGGCTGACGAAGGTAAAACCAGTAGGCTGCTCCATTCTCTCACGAAACTTCAACAACAACGCGTTCTTCGTTTGACATCTCATTTAACAGGTAGAAACACATCGGAAGCAGCAAATGGGTCAACATGAAGATGACCAGCACGGAAGCTACTGCGGGACAGCAGTAGACTCGGTGAACGACTTCTTAGACGGTACTCGGGAATTCTCTTCCAAAATTACTACCGAACCCAGCCGCGACCAGTGAGCTGGACAGGAAGCTCGGTCCGCTGTATACAGGTACCGACTGAGCATAGAGCAGACAGAATGAGCCGTCATGAGCATGGTACACTGTGTTTGCGCGAGGCAGTGCTGATGTCTACCGCGTGCACTATTGGGTTCGACATCATTAAAGACGATTACTGAAAATTAAGTCTGTGCAAAATGCTTTCTTTATATTTAATGGGAAAACAGCGGCATCAAATCGTTGGGTTACCTTCTTGCTTTCTGATGCTCCAAACAAAAATTGAATTGACTTAACGCCAAATGTCAGACTGACATAGTATGTCGGCAGAAGGTCCGGAAGCCGGAAGTCAGTGACTTCGTAATCCAATTTAGTGTCTATGCGGCACAATATGTGAATGCGTCATAAACGTTGCCCAGGGACCTGACAGTGCGCCATTTCCGGCAACGAAATCTCTATCATCGAAACCTTAGCAAAATTGATTGCCTTTAATTAACACTATCCCGTAACGAACGTCAGACGGGTCTCGTTCAAATAAGGCCCTGCTGATATGTGGCATACTGTCAAACGCCGTAAATAGAAAACGGTTGCTAGGCCCCGGCGGGCGTAGCGAGCTCATCTCGATATCCTTAGGGCTGCTGTTGCCAGGTGGATTTATACTACATCGGGTATTGCCCATTAAAAAATGCCTGGTATTTATCGGTATAAAAGTAAAAATTGCAGACTTTTTCAAGTGAACTATAGTTTAATTTTGATATAAGATTACAATATATTTTGGCGATTCTTCTTGCTATTAATCTAATTTTATATGAACAAAGTCTGACGTAAACATTAAAAGTAAAATAAAGAATGCATTAGCCATTTTCTTTTTATTTTTACCATCTTCGGGTTGATTATGTATACTTTGAATTGGGTCATACCTTACAATATATAGTTCTTAAGAATGCTACTACTTCTTCAGATGATATTAAGATAACTAGAATCATAGTATGGCGATAAGGTTTTGGAACTCAACTCGGTTATCTTTTTTTAATAGATTTTAACACAAAACAGCCGATTGTTTCGAGTGTACACCTGCCTGTCCAATTTTAATACACTTCTTCCATACACCAAATTTATGTGTCCTTTGACTCAAACTCATGATACAACCGCGATCACATTTTTGTTATAACTCATACAGTGTTTTAAGCTGTAGCGAGATTTCAACCAGTTGAGGCACTCTGCAAGATAAGTTTGACAAGAGATTCGGCAAGCATATGTCACTACACAATTTTCTTCTTCCGAAGCGACGTGGATTTAGTGTCCAGTCTATGAGCACCAAATTGGGTCTATTCGCAGATGCAACGTCGTAACCCACTCGATCGATCGATTACCAAACGCAGTCTCCAGTACGGTTTTTCTCCAGTTTTTATGTGTCACTTTCGCCTAGCTGTACCGGATTTACAATTACATTCTACTAAACTCCATTAAAGCCGCCTCGAAACATCCAAAACGATACCCATATGCGATTTATCAGCCACTCAATAACGAATACATTAATAATTCACTAAACAATGGGTGTTCACTTCGATTTCTGTTTAGGTGAGCCACTTGAAGGTGGAGACCAACCGCAACCTGATGCATTTCCACTTGAAATCTTGCCAATCAACAACGTTTTACTACGTTACTGATACGATCCTGCCATGTCTGCAGGAACATTACAAAAAAGTATGTCCCCAACATTGGATCTACGAATTTCTTGCAAAATCATCGTTTGCCTTAGCTACGTGAACAGTTGCGACAGTCGCATACTGCATGACGTGCGTTCGTTATATTAAATTGATTCTTAGCAGTCGTGTAGATCATCCGTTCAGCATAACCGGTCAAATCATGATGCCCCAAAGTCCAAGAAACAAAGAAAAATACGCGAGTGAACAACTATAAGATGATGAATATTATCGATTGCTTCGGGTAACATCTATCATGCTAATCAACAACATGGTTTCGTTGGGTTAATCGCTAAATTAATGACACATTGTGGTACATAGGCCGAATGAAGGAGCTAGATAACATCACATTCCTCAGCCTACCGCACTCGGATTTGTTAGTCCCGATGAACTAGACCATGATCGATTATTCAACACCGCATTCTCGAGCGCATAATGTGTTGACATTTTTTCTCGCTTGATAAGGGCGAAAATAGGCGACTAAGACGAAGTAGCACTCTACTATCAATAAACTTATCAATCTCTTCGAAAGTCCCATTTCTAACAAGCATACAATGTTTGATACATTTATGCTTTTTAAAATGGGATTTTCAAAGAAATTATCAGTTTATTGATAGGGTAGAGTGCTACTTCGTCTTAGTCGCCTATTTTCGTTCTATCAAGCAAAAAAAAAATTCAAATACATTATGCGCTCAAGAAGCAGTGTTGAATAATCGATCATATCTTAGTTTTTCATGACTAACAAATCCAGTGGTAGGGTAAGGGAATGTAATGTTAGCCTAGCTCCTTCATTCGGCCTATGTACCAAATGTGTCATTAATTTAGCGATAATCAACAAAACCATGTTGTTATTAGCATGATAGATGTTATCCGAAGCAATTGAGACAATATTCATCATCTTATAGTTGTTCACTTCCGCGTATTTTTCGGTTTCTTGAACTTTTGGGGCATCATGATTTAACTGGTTATGCTGAACAGATGATCTACACGATTGCAAGTGATCTAAATTTGGCTTAATTGAAGCAAGTAATGCAGTATGGACTGTCACAACTGTTCACATAGCTAAAACAACAATGATTTTACAAGAAATTCGTAGATCCAATGTTGGGGACATATTTTTTTGTATGTTCCCAAATATGGCAAGTTGTATCAATAACGTAGTAAAAACGTTGTTATTGGTAAAATTTCAAGTGGAAATGCATAAATTTGCGGTTGTCTCTATTCAAGTGGCTCATCTAAACAGAAATCGAAGGAACAATTCCATTGTTTAGTGAATTATAATGTATTCATTATTGAATGGCTGATAAATCATATATGAACATCATTTGAATGTTTCGAGGCAGTTTTACTTTAGTTTGTGTGGTGAAATGTTAAATTAAGTAAATCCAGTACAGCTTACAATGCCTCAATTCATAAAATTAGAAAAAAACCGTACAAAGACTGCATTTAGTAATAAATCGATCGAATGGGACGACGTTGCATCTACGAATAGACCCAATTTGGTGCTCATAGACCGACATTAAATCCACATCCTTCGAAATAGTTGTGTAACTTTTAGTGATATATGCTACCAAATGTCTTATCAAACTTATCTTTGCAAGTGTATAACTAGTTGAATCTCACTTACAGCTTAAAAACTTTATGAGTTATAATAAAAAATGTGATCGCTGGTTGCATAAGAGGCTGAGTCAAAGGACACATACCCTATGTATGGAAAAGTGTATAAAATTGGAAGCGGTGTACACTCGAAACAATCGTTTTTTGTGTTAAAATCTATTAAAAAAAAAATAAGGGAGTTGGTTCAAAAACCTTATCGCTATACTATGATTTTAGTTATCTTAATATCATCTGAAGAAGTGTGTATTCTTAAAACTATATATTGTAAGGTATGTTAATTCAAAGTATACATAATCAACCTCGAGATGGTAAAAATAAAAAAATGGCTAATGCATTTTTTATTTTATTTTTTATGTTTACGTCAAACTTTGTTCATATAAAATTAGAAAATAGAAGTAAAATGATCGCCAAAATATATTGTAATCTTATATCAAAATTAAACTATAGTTCACTTGAAAAAGTCTGAATTTTACTTTATACCGATAAATACCGACATTTTTTAATAAGCAATACCGATATTGTATAAATCCACCTGGCAACGCTGCCCTAAGGATAGTATCGAAAATGGCCTCGGCCACGCCAGAGAGCTAGCAACCGTTTTCTATTTAATAGCGTTTGACAGTATGCCACATATCACAGGGCCTTATTTGAATAAGACCCGTCTGACGTTTGTTACTACGGGTTAGTATTAATTAAAAACAATCAATTTTACTATGTTTCGATGTTAGAGATTTTGGCTACAGGAAATGGCTGCCTGTCAGGTCCCTGGGCAACGTTTATGACGCATTCACATATTGTGCCGCAGACACTAAATTGAATTACGGAAGTCCTGACTTCCGACTTCCGAAGTTTCTACCGACATATATGTCAGTCTGACATTTGACAGTTAAGTCAATTCAATTTTTGTTTGGAGTATCAAAAAGAAGAAGGTAACCCAACGATTTGATGCTGTTTTCCCATTAAATATAAAAAAAGCATTTTGCACAGATTTAATTTCAGTAATCATCTTTAATAATGTCGAACCCAATAATTCACACAGTGAGACATCAGCACGCCTCGCCAAACACAGTGTACCATGCTCATGACGGCTCATTCTGTCTGCTCATTTCTCATTCAGTACCGCATACAGCGGACTGAGCTTCCTGATCCATTCCTTTGGTCGCAACTGGGTTCGGTAGTACCTTTGGAAGAAAATTCCAGAGAGTACTACAAGTAGTCGTTCACCGAGTCTTCTTCTTTTCCCCGCAGTAGCTTCCGTGTGGTCACCTTCTTTGCCGGATCCATTTGCTGCTTCCGATGCTTCACCTGTTAATGAGATATCAAACGAAAACGCATTATTATTGGTTTTGTGAAATGGAGCAGCTTCAATAGTTTTACCTTCTTCGCCGATTCCATATACCTAACTTGTTTCCAAGTAGTCGAGTTCCTCAAAATTTTCATATTCCATCTCTACGAAGTAAATAAATCACGTTTTACTAAGTTGCATATATTGCTTAGGAAATAGATAAATTCACTTACTGCATTGTTTCGTCGGCGAAGCCAATTGCTTCAAACGAGAACCGATTTTAAACAGCGTGCGTGCCAGGTTGTTGCCCTTTTGATTTGCTAGTAACAGTGTTGCGAGAATCAAGCATTTGAAAAAAATATTCTCATCGGAAGTAGGCAAAGTTGCCAATATGTCAGCGACGTATCGATAATTTTTGTTTAAATGCACAAAATATACGCGTAAGACTACCGGTCTGAGCCTACCAACCCCCGAGCATCTTGACAGATGAGGTTAGTTTCACGTACCCATCAACATTTTGTAGATGTCGCTACCGTGCATAAACAAAAGGGCCTTCCATTCTCGATACTACCGCTTTTTAGCTTTGGAGTACGTGTTTTTGTTTCCTTATGTGTGGATGTCATGTTGATTCTTTCCATTAATTTGAAATCAATTATATCGAATATTTATTATTATTGAGAAATGGGAATGAGGGAAAGTGAAAAAAACAAGAGAGAGAGAGAGAGAGAGAGAGAGAGAGAGAGAGAGAGAGAGAGACGGGAGATAAAAAATGCTGAAAAGAAGATAATTTTTATTTACACGTTACACGTCTCTTAGCACCAAGCATAAATCTTGATGAAGCTTATTAACTAGTTAATATATTTGCACACAGCAATGAAAAAATAAGCCAATCCATCACGTTGTGATTGAAAGAGAAACAAGAGCAATCTCTAATGGTACTTTTGTATAGATCATTATTGACAAAAAACAGACACCAGTACTTATTTTTCTTTTTTATTTATTTATTTTCCTTCTGACTATTTCCTCACATGGTGACAACACCACCGACGCCAGGGATACGACTTCACCACCTACACCCTACCTGATGACTCATGATTGTGAGCCGGGACCAATGGCTTTACTTCCCTTCCGAAGGAAGACGTGACCAGATTTTTTCGCCTCAGAAAAGCCACCGACATCGACTGGGATTCAACCCAGACCCATACCCCAGACGCTAAACACTACACCGCCGACGCCGGCTATTCACCAGTACTTGACATCATTTCCTGAATCTAATCTTACAGAATTCAGAAAAATACAATGAAAAATTTCGTTTGAGCAGAGCGAATTCCAACACCTTGTAAACAAGCTCACTGAATTGTCAAAAAAGCGAGGTTAACACATGTCGTGCAATGATTTATAGTGCGCCATTTAAAAGTAAAGTACACGCTAAGATGTGAATATCCAAAGATCGTTAAAGTTGGGTAATTTTATTGGGCAATAGTATTGAAGGTAGATTAACGTTAAAAAATACAATTTAACAATTTAATCATTCGAATGGAAATTTTGTTATTCTTAAGTCAAAAAAAGTATCAGTAAAGTATGGGAGAATTCAAGTTAAGTTTGAATAAGGTTAAACAACATAGTATCTAAAACTGCAATTGATAATATCTCTCCAAATATTTTTTAAACTGTTTAGAATTGGTCAATATCGTCATTGTTGCTTCTAAAATTGGACATGAATAACAATTTATTTGAAGATTGGTAATAAAAATATTGAAATTTTCGCATAGAATAATGTGGCAACCGCGTTGCTTTAGTGACCATAATTTCATGCCATTTTTGGAAAATAGTAACGTCCTATATTGAAAAATGAACATTACCCAAATTTCAGTAAACTGCCAATGTTGCCAGTACTGTTTATTATCGAGTTTATTTTACTGGGTATTGGGTACTGGGTATTGTCAAAAATACCTAATTTTAGGTAAAATAAATACCGAATCTTAGGTATTCTCATATTAGCATGTAGGCTGCCATATTTTCACACCTTGCTTGCTTTCGGATATATTTCAAGTGCTGAAAGTTCCGGAGTGTTTTTATAATAACGATTTTTAAATTATTCAATCTTTGCTAGTAGTCCCTAAAAGACGAGTAAAAATATCCACCATTAAATGTTAAGGAAAAGTTACAGTATATCGTCAGCATCATATTCTTCATGTACGAATATAAGCTTTACTGCTTTGAAAATATCGCCATTTTATAGCCGATATAAATACGTTCAATTGATAATTTGTTCTAGGATTATTTCGATATGACCGGTTTGGTTTAGTGATCCAAAATTATCGAGGGTACATTGACTTTACTCTGAAGCTGTCAAGTTGTTACCGGGTTGGAGACTACCTACATTCGACGCGTTCATTTGTCAACAACTTGATAAGCTCAGAACTTCCGATAAGCAGTGATCGTTTTGCCACGAATCGAAAAGAGTGTCAAAATTCAAGTGGTGGACACGTGGCTCAGTGAGAAGAATGTCGTTTCGGAATTGATCACGGGGGACACTACTCGTTTGATGAGCTGCCAAGAAGAAACAGAAAACCAGGTCCAGCTGGCCCAGAATTGGGTCCTTCCAAGCAGATCGATGTTGATTCGTGATTTGGCCAAAAAGGCTGGTACTACGGTCGGAATGGTGCAAAGAATCAAGAAACGCAACAACCTGAAGATTTTTAAAAAATAAAAAATTGCAAATCAAAGTGCTGACTAACCCCTCCATTCTTCCCTTCCCACCAACTGACAAATAAAATGTGAGCATCTCCGAAAAGTCATACAACGTGGAAAAATTTGGACAGAAATTTGGCAGGCAATTTGTTCCTTTGGGCTCCTGGAGCTACTCATGCTCTCCGAAAATTATAAATCACCGTAGCTTTGAAGCACCGCAGCTAGCTCTCTCTCTCTCTCTCTCTCTCTCTCTCTCTCTCTCTCTCTCTCTCTCTCTCTCTCTCTCTCTCTCTCTCTCTCTCTCTTTCTCTCAGCATTGTATGTTGATTATATAACTACGGCCAGCCGTTTCAACTCAGTTTGAGTCGTTTTTGACTCACTTTCGTCATTAATGGAGTCACTCAAATTTGAGTAAATGTCACTGGCATTGGCAAGTCGACAAATCAAAAACATCGACTCAAATCAGATGGATGTTTTTGATTTGTCGACTTGTCAATGCCAGTAACATTTACTCAAATTTAGTGACTCCACTAATGACGAAGTGAGTCAGAAACGACTCAAAACTGAGTTGAAACGGCTGGCTGTACGCTATACATTCCGCCATTCAACTGAAACCCGGAAACCAAACCCGGAGAAAATAACAAAAAACTGAGACAAACTTTAAGATGTCATCATACTCGAGAACTACAAATCTACAAAGCAAGCACTCGAATATCAGAATCGTGGTAGAGACGAGCCTAAGTATAGTCCTCTTTTAGTTGTTGACAACAAAGGTAGAGTCCTTGTAGACGATAGATGCAGGGAAATACATAAGGATTATGTAAAACGGATATAACGGCATTTCAGCAAAAACCTTAAAGACGAAATGATTTTTGGGCTGTGCTATTCGCAGTTAGCCAGGTTCAAAGACATCCCTCTTCAATCAAAAGAAACAGCGAGATTGATAATCTCAGATCTCTATCCTAATACCCTTTAACACCCCAAAATTACTAACAATGTAGATTAGGAACGATAACTTAAATAAATTTTCCTCTTTCTTTTTTTTTATAAAGGAACAACAAATTTTCGACGAGAAAAGACGACACAATATACCTACCCTTATTCCTAATATTCCTTTTAATCCCAATGTACTCGCTCTTCTCCATCTAAATCCACGATATAACAAACAACGCAGGATCGTTGATTCTAGATAAAGGTGGTGGAAGGATCATTGCAGGATACAACAGGTTTTATGCCTCTATTTTGATTTTGAGACAAGCTCTTCAGTTATATAAATATCGTCGAAGGAAGAGAAGCAACGCATCATAATTTTGCACGTGCATGGCGAAAATCCAAACTACTCTCACGCCAAGTTGGCAAAATTGTTGAATGTGGCTAAATCAACTGACACCAACGTATTAACAGTGATCGGTGAACGTTTGTCGACAGCCAAGAAAATCGGGAAGAAATCGAAAGCCGGAGGCCACAGCGACGACAAAAAGAGTTGCCCGCTGTTTCGAGCGGAACCCCAACGGCTCTGTCCGAGGCGTCGCAAAGAAGCTGGGAGTGGCGCCTTCAACCGTGGATAGAGCTAAAAAACGAGCAGGACTGTCAACTTTCAAGAAAGTAGTGACTACAAATCGCAAAGATAAACAAAACACGTCGGCCAAAGTATGATTGCGAAAGATGTACATGACGATGCTGACGAAGTTTGATTGAGTGGTACAGGACGATGAAACTTACGTTTGGCATCTTGCCATTACGGAATAAGGCCATGGACTGGTATGCTGCCAACAACGTTCAAGTGGTGCCCAAGGACACGAACCCTCCCAACATGGCCGAGCTCAGCCCTATCGAACAATATTGGGTCATAGTCAAGCGGAACCTTAAGAAGACTCAAAAAGCTGTTGTCAGCGAGAAACAGTTCAAGGCAAACTGGCGTTCTGCGGCAAATAAAGTGGACAAACAGACTGTACAAAATCTTATGGCAGGTGTTAAACGAAAGACCCGGCAATTCGCATTCGGTAAAAAGAAAGCTCAGCTGAATATTTCTCCTGTATTCTGTATTAACTGAACTTGAAAAAGAAAAAGAATTTGACTTATTAATAAAAACTTTGATCGACTCACACACATAACTGTTTGACTAAATTTTGATCGAAACACTCTTTAGTCCAGAAGGTTCAATGTTACAGAGCGGCCTGGCATAAGTCCATGTTGATTGTCTGAAATGTATTATTTGGTACAGCCAGAATGAAATTACTAACGATTATTTTGATCGATCCCGCTGATAGACTGGTAGTTCTTCACATGTCTTTATTTCGTCTCTTGAACACGGAGAACAATAAAGATGGTTCCCACACAGCGGAAACTTTTGCTGCTCAACGATTTGTTGAAGATTTGGCCAAGAGGAGTCGCAATGGAAGCAGCACAGCGACAAAAGATAACAGCATCCGGCCCGGCGAATACGATCTTTTCAGTTTCCTAGAAGCAGCAAGGGTCATGTCTGAAGTGATAAAAAGGTGTCCAGGCCAATTACATCAGCAGGTAAATTAGAAGTTGCCATTTTAGCTTTTTTGGTTGAGATGTGAGGTCAGCGGAGAACACAAATGTGAAACGCTTGGCAAAACCGTTCGCTTGATTCTTTAGCTGAAGATTATTCTGGTTCGTCTAGAAATACATTTGACGGGATGGAAGAGCATTTCCTCTTAGAGTTCACAAACCTACAGAAACTTTTTGAAACTCTGCGCAGGCCAAATTGTACACGCATAAGTTTGAAAGCCTGTTGATTAGTGAAGGAACGTTGCTTCCGAAGTAATCTCTGTTTAGCATTTCGCTCACGTTTCAACCTACGCAGTTCAGTGTTGCTCCATGGTGGCTCAACAGGTGACCGAATCCTAGGGAGTTTTCATTGAGCCATCTGCACAAGATGTTACAGAAGCGCTCTGTCATATCGTCAACATCTTGTATATTGAGCAGTTCTGTTCAGTCCATGTTGAACAGAAATTCAGTTAAAAATCAAAATCAAGTTTGTGGTAGTTCAAATGTCTACTTCACATTGTGTAGGAACAGAAGCTTACATGCGAGGAATAGGCATGGACATATCCTATGGAGGATGGTTAGGATCTGACTGTTGGAGGACAACAGCTGTTGGTACGTTGATAACATTCGCAGAAGGAAAGTACATCAGGTCAAGCACTCTATCCAGATAGTTGCGATTTTGATTAGCTTGAGGCATGTTTAAAAGTCGGAACCATCGGCCAGGCTAGCAGCTGCGAAAGGCAGTAGAGAAGAGTTGTCATGGCGAAGCCCATCATCTACTATCGTCCAAGATAGTCGTGGCTGGTTGTTATCTCCACAAACCAGAACCAATTCATTGGAGAATCCTTTGTTACAAAGCTCTATTTTTCCATAATTTTCTAAATCTAATAACAAACAACTCCACACTTCATGACTGTGTTTTACACAGAAACCATAAAAAAGAGGCCTATTCTAATGCTCTCACTGATCCTGCACACAACCGCAGATTTTCCCCGTGAAAAATGGCGGTTTTAATTTGTTTTTAATGAATTTATGAAAATGACATCCCACTCCAGTAATTATGATGTGTGGTTTCCCATCACTCACAACTGTTTCTCATCCGGGGAAACTCAGCTGCCGGAGTTCTTCGTAAACCCTTTTAAAACTTTTCCATCAAAGCGACGACCGCAGCACAGAGGTGACGATGCCGAAAGGGGTCCATAAATAACTCAACGACACTGCTTGCTGGCTGGTTCCTGCTTTTGATGCACTCAAAGACTCAGCCCCAACTGTCAGCACGAAATGATTTCGCCCGTTTCGCCCGAAATCGCGCCCGTTGCCCAGAAAGCGGAAAATAACACGACAATCCATGGTCGGTTTTGATTTATTTGTTTATTTCTTGGAACGGGGAAAAGTGATTCTCCAAGCACGACGACTGCTAGCCATAAAAGATAATAAAAATAAAATAATAATTTTGTAATCCACTGCCAGTTGTGGGAAGTTTTTCTTCGGAATGCCCGGGTTTTTTTCATACACTGCGCATTCTGTGAGGTTTCCGATCATTGAGATAAAAAATGTATCGTTTTTCTTCACATTCCATCCATCGTTCCGCATCCGAAAGAAGTGCCATCAACTTGCCTTGCTCGGTGAAAATGTGGAGTGGAGAGGAAGATAGATTTATAGAATCCTCATTTCGTTGCCCACCGCTTATCCTCCGGCTTATCCCATCATCGCAGTCATTCGTGTCATACGAGAGCATGTGTGTTTGATGAGCGGACTATATATCTTTGGAATCGGAAAAGTTTGGTGGAAAATCGGTTCTCCGATTCTCGAGGTTTTGGAGGAGAAGAAAGCCTCATTTAATGAAAGTTTTTTGAAATGTGGCGGGAAAAAAATTAGTGGTGGCATTGTAATATGATGATAGTTGAGAAAATAATAGGGAAGGGGATTATAATTAATGTCTGTTGTGACGGGATGTCACCGGATTTATGAGACACGTAATGGATTGGTAATTAGGGCGATGATGGGAGGTTATGGTTTGAAATTTCCTTTCGTTCATAACAGGCACAAACAATTGAATAAAATAGACTTCCACTCTCATTGCAGTTCTTGCTTCCGGCGTTTGCCGTTTGTACTGTAATTGAATAGTATAAATAATGATAGACAGCTTGGAGCTCTCGTCAGTTAAACTTCTGCATTCTTTAGTTGGCTACCTTGTTTTAAGTTCTATGAAAAATATCCCCTAAAATAAACCTACATGACGCTGGCAGGTCAAGGAGCGAAGCGATTTGTTTCATCCGTTTGGATGAATGCTGTGAGCTTCTTATAATTTGGCAAGATGTCCCTTAATCATTCACTCGTATACCTTGATAGCCCATTCTGGAAAGAATTCTGGATAATGATGGAAAAACTTTCAGCATTTTTATTGTTTATGTGATATTTGTTTCACATGCACTGTTTAAGGGACAAGACATTGAGGAAACATTGCACAGCGGGAAAAAATGGATCCGAAATCCCGTTAATTTAGACAGCGCATGGTAAGAATCCTGAAGAATAGCGTGTCTGATGAGAAGACATGCGGAAAATCGAATGGTGTTAGTTTCATTTACTGTTGACCCACATTAGAGCACTTTCTCCTACTACATGCATTCGTATCTATTATATGTACATGATCTTCATTCGATTGTTCCTGGAAATGCTGGAAATGCTGGAAATGTTGTTGAATAATAAAGTGTAGTATTCTGTGGATCCGTGCTTAAACACGCTTTTGTTCGTATTCAGCGATAGCAGCAATTCACCAAAATCTTGATTTGAGGTAGGGTATGTGTCCCTTGACTCAGACTAATTTGCAACGAACGATGACATTTTTTATTATAACTCATAAAGTACTTGAGCAGGAAGTGATATTTGAATAGATATATTGCACAGACGAGTTTAATAAGCCATTTGGTAGTATGTATCTTGAAAAGTTACACAACTCATCTTATTTAGTCATAAATGTTTGAAGGATTTGGATGTAATGTCGGTCTTTAAGCACTACATTGGGTCTTTCTATGGATACTACTTTATCCCATTCGATAGATTTATTATTAATTGCAGTATTCTTACGGTATTTTTTTCTGATTTCGTGATATCAGGCATTGCTCGCTGCATTTGCCTTACCTGACTCATAATTTCACAACACAAACTGAAATAAATGTACTTTGAAACATTTAACAGATTTTAACAGATAATTAATTGAATATTTGATAATAAAAACATAACAATTCACTCTACGAAGATTTTGTTACTTTGGTTTGTGTTAAGATGAGCCATTTGGAAAACATACAACCGGAACTTATACAGTGACATTGAAAATTTTAGCAATAACAACATGTTTACTTAGTTATCTAGGGATTGGGCGCACGTATTTATTGTTAATCAATGTTATTTTATCTATGTGAACAGTAAGTATTTTATATACTATGTGAACATATTTTCATATGTTCTATGTGACTATTATTTTCTGGACATATACGCTACATTATTCCATTTATCGGTTTAGCCAAATTAATATCATTCAAAGATCATGGAGATAATTTGTTCAGCTTAACCAGTGAAATCATGTTGTCTGAAAAGTTAAGAAAATCGGTAATTACACGCAGTAATAGTAAATTTGATTATTAATGTCTAAATTGCTTCTCATTAAATCGGTCCTCTTGATCGCAACATAATCTTGTGCTTATACTTGAATTAATGACATATTTTCTGGCCTAATAGTTATTGCTCCTGAGTTATGAAAACAGGAAAGATTTAATTGAAAGGGAGTTAAAGACAACTTGGACTTAATAAACAATAAGTAATGTTTATCAGTTTGAGTGAAGTGTTCATTTGAAAACTGGAAATGAATAATAAATTCAGTAATAAGTGCAAACCCTACCACAGATTCCGTTGCAGCTTATTGTATTTAAGGCACTAGATACTTCTTAATCAGAAAAAAGGAACAAAATGATAATTGGACATAAAAGACATCATAATTCAAAGTTTATACAGCTTATTAGGTAAAAATTATAAAATCATGTTAATGTTAATATGTCAATAACGAAAACAAGTTATGATAAGAATGGTAACGATGATGATAAAGATGAATGGTAATGGTAATGAATTAGCAATGTTAATTAAGATAATATATGTAATAAAGTGATGTTATAATATGAACTCAAAATAACATGTATGCCGACTGCTGTTTTGTTGCAATTGTAGACAAACTTGCGTATCTATTATGATCCAATAAATTTAGCCATGAGAAAAATTATTAATTTTAAACTATTTTAAAACACCTGATAACCTCCGAGATCTGAGAAACATCATGCAAATGATATAACATCTCAAATCTCGATAACTTGAAAGCAATTTATATGCAGCAATAATAAACTATCATATCTTAACAACAAAAAAGATAAATAAGGTATATTGCCTCTATTTCCAGTACGGTTCTTCCATGTTATTAGGATGGATCAAAGGCAAGGATGATCCAAAGCGCGCTGCAACTACGAACCTAATGTGAATAGTAAAATTCTCAATGTGATCTCTAAGCACACGATCCTCAGGAGCAAAAACTACTTGGTACCGATTCTTAGCTCCGGGTCTTGACCAAGAATCCCTACTGAGCCCTTCCGGCTCGACAAGCCGGCCAGTTTAGCGGAAGGGCGTCCCCATAAATTTAATATTAAATAACAATGTAATAGGATTTTCAAACAGTAACAAAACCGTAAAAGTAAAATGTTTGAAAACGCCGTTTATCTGAACTTCAAATTGTCTCTATCATAGGCCACCCAAGCAGCACGCAACGGTCAAGAATGGTTCCAGCAACTTTATTGTCACTTGATAGAGTCATAATCAAGCAAATTCAACCGGTTCGTAACCTGTGCTACAAGGGCAGTGACCAAAAAGGCCGACAACACTTTGAAAGTAATTAAACATCCCGCTAAGTTGAAATACGTTTGGGCACCAACCGCTTTTTCAAAACATTTCTTCAATTCTACCAGACGGCTCACTACTGGTCCAAAGAATCCTCAAACAGCATAAACTTTTGTTAAATGAAATACAAAACAGTCACCTATGCCTGGTTATGCGCACGAGGCTGGATATTTTTAGAGAACACAAAAAGGATACTACTTTAATTACATCATCAAAGTAAAAACGAAACGTTCATCAACATCATCGAGGTGAATAGTATAGTTCTAGGGATTTTTTTTTCATTAGGGCGAATCTAACATTGAGAGACTCTCTTTGATTACCTTCTCTCTCAATCATATTCCAATCACCTTTACGTTTTTCATTCCACTTTTTGTAGAGTATGCTAGCCAGTACTGTTGTGTTTCGATCTGTAAGGATCCTTAAAAGATTTATAATAACGCTGTTATGGATGCAAGAGAGCGAGACCGGAGATAATTTTTCAATGTTAGTTTTGCCCTAATAAAAAAACCCGAGAGTTACAAATATCAAACAAATACCGGTTGTAATAACTTCATCAGGATACAAAGTTAGTCAAAAGTAACAGAAAAGCTGTTCAAAAGTCAGCTTTGAAGTGTGAAATACATTGTATCTTTAAAGTCTGTTAGTTTTGCCTCACGTTTGACAGGTAAAGGAATTTGAAAACATTTATACCTTTTAAAAAAATGTGAAGCTCTGTATGGTAAATCGTTCAGAGAGACCCAGACGACCTAGCGGCGAGCTGGCAGCGGAAGAAAAGCGAAGATGATCGTGAATGCAAGGAATGTGTGGGGTTATTTCAAGTGCAATCCGAATCATTCCATTAGGAACGTGAACAAGTTGATCAATTCTTTTGTCTAATTTGTGCAGCAGACAACGAAGCGGACAGGACTTGTTGTCTTCAAGGTAAGGAAGGCGCCTAATCAAACCGATAAACAGAATACGGTGGCCAAACAAAATATGGTTCTGCCAAAATGCATCGTAATGGACGTGCTTTAATGCTGACTTTTAAATTGAAGCCATGTATTGTTCAAATCAAGATGGATGTATAAGAGATTACAAACAAATTCGTTGTTTTCTCTTCAGAGAAAACATAGGAATTTTAACTGATGCATCCAATTTTCCGTCCTTCAATTGATAGCCAAGGTAATTACCATATATAGCCAAGGTAATTAAGTGTTATCATGTATGTTGTATGTAATCTTTCATACAAAAATCTGGATTTTTGCCGATGTATTTATTTGAAATATCCCATGAGTTTCTGTCAAATTCCATAAATGCA
>JASCZW010000366.1:0-27295 GCA_034211315.2 Aedes japonicus | reverse complement strand
GGGTCTGGTCTGGAACAGAATGTTATTCAAAGCATCTTCAGGTCAAATCATTAGTCCTAAATTCCGGCGTGGAAGCATTAAGGTGTTTCAAAAATATCGATTTAGTGCGGTATGGCCATATGCGAATCTAAGATTAAGTCATGTCATGTATATTAGGAAAATAGATTAAATTGGAAATATCCTTCTTATCAACATGCAACCCTAGGAGTGGACAGAAATTTCTGCTAGAACCACAGATGTGAAGAGAAAGTATTGGTCCGTAAGAGCACAGCAGGTTGTGAAATTGAATAGAAGTTGTTGAAAATTGAGCGGAGGGCATGCTGGAAACGCTGCATCCAATTAAGCAGACAGTCTCTTCCCTAGCTACCACAATGCATGGTAGGCAAGGGGGAAGGAATCTCCCTTGACAGGCAAAAGAGTGCCGGCTTGAGCGTGCTCATATGTGCCATTGGCGATATATGAGCACGATAACGGTTTACACGGTTTGCTGAAATGAAACTCACCAAGTATTTTGCAATGCGGAATATGGGCTGCAAAATGGTGAGTCGACAACTGTGATGGAGCGTGCGTCCCCGCAACATAGCTCTGATCCTCACAAGTTCCTACCTCATGCTTCCACGGGTCAACAGATGACAAAGACCGCCAGCTAAGGGTTGCGTACTTAGCTGGTAGTGCAGCCTGGGCACTGTTGTCCTTCTGACTTCAGCTAGATTAAGGAGGTGCGTGTCGAGCGTCTGTCCACCAAGGAGGTGCGGCTCAAACAGCGGCTGAGTAAGAAACGCTGTATCTCGTCAGCTATACCTTAGGAGGCAGTCCCACCAACGCAATGTAGCCAGCGCGGTAAGATAGCATGCTGAAGTCTTACCCTACCACGAAAAATGTAAGTATTCTTTATTTTGTGAGATTTTTCCTCATTTTATTGCCCACAACTATTTTATAAGCAACAGTAGAAATTTGCAATATCCCAGTACATTTACTAGTGCAAATAAAAACAAAAATAAATGTGTTAATTGAATCTAAAGTTCAGTATAGCCGTGAAATTTTCATTTTGTCTTAACCTTTTATAAATCATTTATGCTAAAAATGTCTACTGTTCCTTTAACAACTATATAACGGGGATTCCCTGGGGGGGTAGCCTAAGGCAGTCGAAGGATTTGTTGACTGGACAAGGGTTCGCCTTCTGGCCGTATTCTTCCGAAGGTCCTCACTGAGATCGGCTGACCCTGCTACAAGAAGCCATCACGTAGGCTATTCTCTCAGAACAACCTGCTGAGAATAGTCCTGCAGCCATAGGTAATCCTTGCACTGATGGTGGGTTCTTATTACACATCACATCACATCACAAGTATTTTGCAATGCGGAATATCATCCTCAATGTGGTGGAATTTCTACATCTGCTTTGGATGAAATCAGCAAATACCATTAGTTATTTTGGCTTTGCAAATCGTGCTCTACTCTGATGAGCGATATGCGTGTTCGCAGCTCAATTCGGTCCGCCTACGAATCTGGTCAAGAAGTTGTTTTCAGCAAGCATAACAAAATCGTCAAAACCCATAAGTTTGAAATCTTGAACGAGCTGAAAACGAACTACGGAACAACTTTACTGCGCTTATCAACTCCAACTCATTAACGCCGAGGTCTTCGAAGCGCACCGATAATGCTAATGTTTCCGTTCGTCGTCGGCTTTTCGGCAGACCAGAATCAAAAAAGCCTCCACAAGAACCTCTCATGTGTGGCTCAGCCGAGTCAGTTTCTCCGTCGCTCGGCAATTTGGCGGCCGTAAATCAAACTTCGAGCCGAAAGTTTTGGCTATACGAATTTCCCGCGATGTAACGGTCGAGCAGGTGCGAGCTTTTGCAACGCATCGCCTTGGCATCGACGCCGTGGAGGTTTTAATACTGTTTTTGTCTTTCATCTCCTTCAAAATTGGACTGAGTGCAGATCTAAATCTCTCATCTTCAACGTGGCCGAAATGCATCTACTTCCAGGAATTTAAGGATAACAGCTTAGCAAATTTTTGGAAACCTTCCCAAACTCAGACTCTTGCTTCACTTGGAAACTGTACGTCCCGAAATTTTCAGTCGACGTCGGCAGATGGTGCCATGGAGGAGGAATAACTAAACCGCGACGCGCAGTAAACAGTACCGTGGAGACGTCTTCTCAGTTCGCTACAGTCCCGCCTTTTGCTGTCGTCGTTCATCGTAGTCGTCGCGGTCCTGATGTCGCTTTTGACGAAGAGGTTCTCCAAGCTGCAAATTCAGTATCAACAATTTGTAGAGCGTACTCTTCCTGATGAATCTTCCGATTCCAGCCTTCTTTCACCAGCTGATGATTCAACTAGACCACCGTTATCAACGCTTGCCAATCCACTATACATCTGTCATCTCACCTATGCTCGCCATAAACGTACATCGACCGTAACTTCAACCGATCTGGAGCGCACGTCCCAAGCAATACTGCTTGCCCTGGACCCGTCTAGCTTAGCTGTGCCTACTGCCAGTTTCAATGATGTTTTAATTGCTAGTTCCAGCCGTTAAAGTTGTCCCGACCCTGGGTCTAGTGATGGAGACAGGGCCCTCCAAACTGCCATCTATGCCAAGTATCCTACATCTAATGACGTTGCTCGGGCAGCCTGATTTTTCAGATCGCTGTCTGCTGAATCCTCTACCCCCTCAAAGACAGCCCTTCTATACTACCTAAACGTAGGCGTACCAGTTGGCATGCAGTGACGTTTGCTACGATGTTTACGTCTTCATGGAAACCTGGCTTAACAGCACCACATTATCGAAGCAACTGTGTCTACCGGCAGACCGATCGTCGCTCAATAGCAACAGGAAATCTGGTGGTGGAGTTCTTCTTGCCGTGCGCTCAAAATTCGAATCTCGACTTCTGAAGTCTCCAGAAGACTCAAAGGTTGAACATCTTTTGGTGGCGATATCCACTAAAACCGAGACTCTGTTTATCCGTGTGGTCTATATTCCCCCGATCGTGTAAGCGACAGCAGCCTCGTCGAAAAGTACGCTCTTTTTCTTTGGATTGTGGGAAATTTGAACCACAGCACGATTTCATGGCATATCGATACTAACGGCTTCCGCTATCCAGACAATTCGTGTTCGTCATTCAGACCGGCTTCTCTCTCCTTGCTTGATGCCTATTCTACCACCAGACTTCGACAAGGTAATGGCATTCCGAACGCGAATAACCGTTTGCTGGATGTATGTTTCATTAGCGAAAAATTGGGCCAAAGATGTTCCGTGCTTCAAGCTCCGGCATCGCTTGTCAAAAGCTGCAGAAATCATTCCCCTCTGCTACTGACACTGGAGTTGAATCCTAAGTACAGCTTTCATTACAACATCGAAAAAGTTTATTATGACTTCATCCATGCCGATTTCGAGGAAATGAATAACTTTCACGCCGGCGTGAATTGGAACACGACCCTTGCAAACGGGAATGCGAATTTGGCTGCTTCGACTATCCCAAGTAACAACATTAGTTTTATTCCAACCGTATAGCACTCCTCCCTTGCTTTGCTGATAAAACAACATTCAAAGCTGTTTTGTCCACCAACACTTCCTCTATGCATCTTCAAATCCAAAATGTATACAAAGTGGCCCACTCTATAGAAGTTTGTTCAAATAAATGTATAAAACCTTTACAAGACCATCGAAATTTTAAAAATGTTCTAGTAAAAAAGATGTTAAGGAAGGTCCATTAATTATGTCATGCAGTAAGGGGGAGGGGGGGTTTGGAAAAACGTGACGATCCATACAAAAAAATTTGAAGGCCCATACAAAAAACGTGACAAGGGGGGGAAGGGGGGTTAAAAAAAGTCATTTTTTGCGTGACGTAATTAATGGATGTTCCCTTATGGCCACTTGAGAACCATCATAAACCCTATTGGCTGCCATCAAAATCAGCATAGGGCCGGATGGCCACAGCTGTCAAACTTTACGGTGATATCGTGGTTGGTTTTTGTTGTTCTACTTTCTTCAATTCTCTGCTCTTCTGATTCATTTACAGGAAATAATATCGAAGAAAAAAAGCTCTAGTGTTGAGGGAAATTTTGTTTGATAGCAAAATATCCAAAACAAATTTTATAGCTTATCATACTCCAAATAATATGCGCATTTAGTTTCATGGTGAATATTGGCACTATAAGAGCCGAAAATAAATGCGCTTCGGAGGTTGTGCAAGTTTACATCAATAGAAACAAAATTAATATAAATAAATTCGATAAATTATTCAAAAATTTCCTGAAAATTAATGGAATTCAACAAGGTTAACAAAAAGAATGCCAAAATCGGTCTCTGATCTACAAATCATTTGTATTATATTTAAAATTTGGAATTTATTTTTTCACATTTCATATTAATATATGGCGATTGGAAGAAATCACAGTTTGGCCAAAAAGCCAAATTACCTTCGCAACGGCTACTATAAAACTATTTTGTTATTTGGTGACTTTGCTCAATGCTAATTTGCCGTTTAATGCATGTACAGGAGGCAAAATGGTCTTAAAATGCTTTTTCAACTGACCATAAATAGATAACTTGAATTAGTCCCTAAACGGCATTTAGGAGTAAAAGAAACTATAGAAGACAAGGTTTTAAGATCGTTGTAGAGAAGTTGCGTAGGTTCTCATAAACCTGACTGAAACTTGAAACCTATTGGCACCTCCTACTGCCATAATCAAACCAAATTTATTTCTAGTGGCTTTCATAAAACTTTGATGAAACTTAATAAAGCTGGATGGTTTTTGCAATGTTACTTGGGCATGTGTGGTATTATGCTGTACGGCGGTTGATCAATTCTGCTTGGTCAAATTCCGACCTCAAAAATTTAAAACGAGTTAAAGGGCTACTCTGAGGAAACACAGCAAATATCGCAACGATTCTACACCTCCATAACAGCTTGTACAACTCTCATCAGTCTCAATTGCAGAGTCGTCTCAAAACGAAAAGCTTCTGGCGGTTCGTGAATGAACAACTGATGGAAACCGTTATGCCTGACGGCACTCATGAAGCTGACCCTGTCGCGGATATCGCCAATTTGTTCCGTAAGCAGTTCAGCAGTTTCTTCTTCGACGAAATTCTGGATGCAGAGGGCCTCGAAGCTGCTACTAGCAACGTTCCCCGCTTGCCTGCATTTGGCTCTGCAATCACCATCCATAGTGACATGGTGATTTCAGCCGGAAAGCAGATGAAACACTCAACTGGACGCGGTCCTGATGGTATTTCTTCAATTATCCTAAAGCATTGCCTTAACACACTCGCTGTGCCCCTGGCTACGGTCTTCAATTTTATCATTTGCTTTCGGTGTGTTTCCCGAATGCTGGAAAGAACCGTTTGTTTTCCCAATATAAGGGTTATGGAAAGCGATCCGTCGCCAACTATCGTGGAATTGCTGCACTAGGAGTACTATATCAAACTATTCGTGTTCTCCAAAAGGCTGGTCCATGACTTATTCACAGACTATTTCTCATGACCAACACGGTTTATGTCAAGCGCTCGCTTCGACCAACCTTACCGTATTTACATCGTTCATCATCCGTGAAATGATACGCAGTCATCAAGTAGACGCAATATACACCAGATCTCTCAAAGCCTTCAATAAAATGAACCATCAGATTGCAATTTTCAAATACGACAAAATGGGGTTTCACGATCAATTATTGTCTATGTCTGTTAAGATTTAAGATTGTGCCTCGTCCAGCTTTTCAGTTACTTCCGGCGTTCCCCAAGGCAGCCACCTTGACCCATTAATTTTCCTGTTATATATGAACGATGTGAACATGGTCCTCAGATGCCTGAAATTATCATACGCGGACGACCTAAAACTGTGCTACGTCATAAAATGCCCAGAAGACGCCCACTTTCTTTAGCAGGAACTACAAGTGTTCGACGACTGGTGCCAGATCAACAGAATGTCCTCGACTATCTCCTTTGGCCGAAAACGTGCGATGTATCTACATCCTTCGAGAACGCGCTTGAAACGTGAATCAACAGTCAAGGATCTGTGAGTAATGTTCGACACCAAACTGTCATTCGAGAACCACATTGCCTATATTGTTTCTAAAGCCTCATAGCAATACAGGATTCATCTTCCGCTTCGCAAAACACTTTAAAGACGTTAATTGTCTGGAAAGGCACTGTACTGCTCTTTGGTTCGTCCTTTTTTGGAGTACTGTGCTGTCGTTTAGTCCCCGTTCTGCAAATGCAGTCCAGATGATCGGAAATACGTGCAGCCAGGTTTATACGCTTTGCTTTGCGACACGCTTCGTTGGCAAGACCTCGCAGATTGCTTGAGTTATGAAACCGGTGTAAGCTCTCATTAACCTGAAATTGTTGGAGGGAGGCGTACTCTGGTGGCTAAAACGTGTTTCGTTGGTGACCTCCTCTAGGAATCATCTACTTGGTCTCTTGAACATCAACAATCGACGACAATAATGAATATATGAATATATAAATAATGGACGACAAAACTTACGTACTCAAAGACTTCCAGGTCTGGCTTTTTATATCGCAATGCAAAAGGGAACGCCGTTTATAAGCATTTCGGACAAAAAAAAAGTGTCAAATTCCTGAAGAAGTATCAGACTTCTACCGTTTATCAGAAGCCACGACTCTGAAATCCATCCTGGAATGGTATAAGGTACAAAAAGGTGAAATACGGACCAAAAACAGCCAAATTCACCAAACTGTCAGAATTTCACCCAATAGAAGTACTGGGCTCTAGTTAAGCAGGAAACTCTTCGAAACTAAGAAAAGCAAATAGTACGGAAGATTTTAAGAAAACATGGAGGAAATCGTCACGGCAGGCGTATCTGAGGATACCGTATGGAAAATGATGGCAAGTGTACCACAGAAAGCTTGAGAATTTAAAAAAAAGAAGAATTAACATCTTAACCAACTGTTTCTAATGTAAATATAATTCTATTATTGTGAAATAAATATGATTTTGTTAAAAAGTATATTTTAAATTTTGGTTGTTCTATTATTTTGATGTCTGAAATTAAACGTAGACAGGCTTTATTTATTTTTAGTTCCAAAAATTATCGAAAAAATGAGATTTTCCAAGATAGTGCATCTATTATAAACCTACGCTGCTGCAAATGAGACGTTAAGGACTAAATCTATGTTAGGAGAGTGCCATCAACTTTTATTTGTGTCGCATTCAATAGTTCACAATTGTGAATGAGATTTTTTGAAAACTTATAACGGCAAACTAACTGGGAAAATGGGAAAATCCGCAGAATCTATCGAGAAATTATAGACTTATCAACGTTCAAGTATTTCAATTGCAATTTCGTTACGATCTCTATTTTCCAAACTACTAACCTCACCCTTGCCCCACATTGTAAAATTGTTCCATAAATGTCTTAGCATTAAGAAAATGCCAACTTCCAATATTTGAAGTCCATCGGCAAACAACTTCGATATAATATTGCCCGCTTCAAAACGCTATACTGGCTTCATGATTTTCCCCTCTTTTTCAATCCAAGAACATATGATTATGATAAATCAATGATTCATCAAAGCTGTACAAAACTCCTACCGAAAGCGATGAAAACGGGTTCATTCCCGGGCACTGATCAACCGCCGCCGGCATTATGGAGATGATCGCTTTGCGAAGTTTCCAATAAAAGGGATGAAGCCACAGTGGCGGCGAACAGTCCAACTACTGTGACCAGGCAGAAAAGGCAAGAAAGGCGGTGCAAAGTTTTATTGAAATTCAATTACAATCATGTCCATTACCATTCTGTGATGATACCTGTCGACTTTCACCCCCTGCCCCCCCTCCTCATCCGACCACCGTGATGATGATAGCATTGCGCCACCGCGATGATGAAGACAAACCAAGACGAAGGAGATAAGTTGGTTTGGTTGCAGATGATCAGCAAGTCAAAACCTAACAGTTGGATGCCGGAAGGAGCATAAAACATATACACCAATTCCGAAAATGTGGTGGAGCGAGGAAAAGGAGGAAAAAAATCTGAGAAAATGAGATTTTTCCATCAACATGTCAAATACTGAAAACAAACCAACTGCGGTCAGAGGAAGTGGGAGATCCTGGAGGTGTGGGGCTCACTCAGAGCAGTTGGAAGAAATGATCCTTCCAGTTCCTCCGTCTGCTTGGTGTTTTGCTCATCGACATCGTCGTATAATTATGAAAGTTTCTTTCTGTTTCTCCTTAGCGCAGTTCGACAGACACAACTGGCTTCTGTTTGGGACTTGGCTTCTTCTTGTTTCTCCAATGTCTTTCCCAATTCTCAGCCCAGCAACCATTGGCGAAGCAACCTGAGATGGGTTGGTGGGTTTTGCCAGTGCCAGCGGAAGAATACGTTTATGGGTAATATCGGTGTGCGTGTATTTTGTTTACGCTGCAGATCGGAGGGTTAGAAACTTTGCCTTTTAGAAATGATAAATTACATCTAAATTGATAATGAAAGTTAGCCGTCGAGGATTCCGGTGCTGGTACGTGTTAGGTGTTCCAGTTTTCTTTTTGCCCATGTTGCTTCGCTATAATGGCGCCAGCAACTAGGGGGATGTTTCCGGTTCATTCGTTCGTTACACGGTAGCTCCAAGTGACTGACGTCAATCAAACTTTGAGCAATTGGTTGAATACAAAGCTGGTTCTACAATGGGAACTGTGGGTAATGGGGGATTTTCAAGTACATTTGTCGGTACTGTTCACTATTAAAGAATTTAAGATGGAGGTTTTATTCGTAGCTTCGGTAAAACGCAAGTTCGTAAACAGTTTTACGTAGTTCCTGAAGGAAACGGTATGGACACTTACGGATAAAATAAGCATAGGAGGAAGCCTATGTGGAAAAATATCATTTAGTATAAAGTCGTTTAGCATGAATTAATTTGGCATAACAATAGCTTGAGCTAAGTGGTTATTTGGCATAATGACCATTTGGCATAAAACTCTCGAAATAATATAGAATCCAAGTGGTCATTTGGCATAATGAACATTTTGCATAATGTCATTGGCATAGGTTTTTATCCATTGCAATATTCTCTTCTTTTAAAATGAGCTGTTCTTTCAAAATAAGGCTTTAATTGCTTGGAAAAGGGTTACCTCATATGGCATAAGGTCGTTTGGCCTAAGGTCGTTTGGCATAAAGGCCTTTTGGCATAAAGGCCGTTTGGCCTAAACATCATTTGGCATAATTATCGGAAAAGAAAAGCTGCTGCAGGATCAGTGGGTATAATTTTAATTTGGCATAACTTAGACATTCAAAATTTAATTGGTATAAAGGTCTTTTTGCATTGGCACCGAACAGTTTGAGAAAGATTATTTGGATTGAAAATCTGTAAATAAACGTTTCATCAGAAACATTTGGAAAAATAACAAGCATAAATACTAGAAAATTAGATAAAATTTCTAAGTAAATAAGCATTTTCATTCGGCATTATGATTTTGGCACATAAATTCGAATTCTAGAGAAAAATAAGTTATTTAGTATATTAAAATTATACCATAGATTGTAAAATAATAATAAAAATTCAACGAACAGCCTAATTCATAAAGAAGGGAGAATACAATACTTCCCAAATTGGCCGATTCGTGACAATTACGTTTCAGTCGGTTCGAATGAATTATGATGTTTGGAATAGCTAAGACTAAAAGTCCATCCAAAAATTCACTGTTCAACATCAGAGAAGCATACATTCGATTATTAAATTTCAAATTTAAAGGCAAGTATGCAGCTCAAAAGTAGCGTGCATTTGTATAGGACAAGTTATGTTCAAGAAATGTTTTTACTGTCGGAATTACTTACCTTGTACGCAGCTAAAAAGGAGGCCAAACTGCGGACGGGGGAATGGGGTTGTCACTTTTCCATGCGGGATAATATTCCGTTCGATTATTCCGCAAAGAAATCTGACATTTCACCCATACTGGAGTAGTTGTCAAAATTCTTTACTTGGCGGCTGCATACTAGGCTTAACCCTGAAACCTATGAATGCCATATTTTGAAGATCAGCTCATTGAAAAAAAAAAAGGGAATATTACTATGGATAACAGCCTATGCCAATGATATTATGCCAAATGTCCTTTTTGTACTCTATACTATTTCAAGAGTGTTATGCCAAATGGTCATTATGTCAAACGGCATTATGCCAAATGACCACTTAGCTCAAGTTAAATGCTAAACGTCTTTCTGCAATATGGGTTTTCCCCACTTGGAAATTGATCTAATGTGGTAGTATTTATGCCAAACGGTCACTATGCCAAATGTTTCTGATGTAACGTTATTTTACAAATTTTCAATCCATATAATCTTTCTCAAACTGTTCCGTGTCAATGCTAAAAGAACTTTAGACAAATTGAATTTTGAACCTGAACCAGCTTTCATTTTCCGATTTTTATGCCAAATTGTGTTTATGCCAAATGACTATAATATTTTTATTTTTTTTTTCTTTGCTTTATGCCAAACGACCTTTATGCCAAATGACTATTGATAATCCAACATCTTATGCAAAACGACTTAACGCCAAACGACCATATGCCATATGGGGTAGCCCCAGAAATATGAAAAGGTCTTAGAAGGCTGTGATAATCTTTAGTTCTTTAATCGGGAAACGAAGCATAAACGCATAGATTAACCTTTACAGTTTTCAATTTGCTTGAGCGTCATTCTGTTGACAGTGAGCCTCATAGGTATGTTAACAGAAAACTTGCATGCCCTTTTCACATGTGACTTCTGCATTCTGGCATGCGTGTAAGTGTTTAATACAAATATACATAGGTGTAAAATGATAAGTGTGAAAGGCAGGGGAAGGGTGTGTAATTGACCACAAAATAATCGTTCATTTGTATATGACTTTATTGAAATATGCTGGTGAGGGCTTAGGGTTCAAACAACAATCAACGGACGAATCCAAGAAAAAAGAGAGACACAGAATGGTGATAAATATGACAGCTCGTATGTTAGAGCAAAGGACGAAAATTTCAAAAGCCAGTTTTGAATGTTTCATACATCATACAACAAATTGCTTTTAATTGAAATTACATTTGAATTTTTTAGAAGCATTTCAAAACTTTCGTCTTATAATTTAACATGGGAGCTGTCAGTTTTATTAATACTCGATGCCTTCTTCATTTTTTTTTAAACCTGGAGTCGTCTATAAGAAACTAGCGATTTTAAATTAGTTCACTGTTGTAAGACCCCTTGGTCCAAAGTACACATTGCAATTCATCCTTGCGCTTTTTGGTACTAGAATCTTTGTTTCTTTTTTTGATTAGCTGTGTTATTTTGACAGAATATTTGAGGGTGGGCTCGTGTGAGTTACGTTATTAGGGTCGATTCATTAAGCTTGAGAATGAGTTTAGAATCGACATTCTGGTACTTCCTGATCCAAAAACTTTAATTATTTTGTTCTGGAATATCCAGCCCCTGGTTCAACCATCAAGGAGGTGGAGACAGTCCCAGGGAAACCTTCAAACTTAGAATAAAAAGTGGTTTGTACTTGCAACACAATCATACTTATGCAAAATATGTACCAAGCATTGAAAGTTCTCAATTAAATACTGGGAAAGTGCATCTAGAACACTAAGTTGAGGGCAGGCGTAAAACCCTAGTCAGGATGTACTAAAGCCAAGAAGATGATCATGAAACATCAATTCAAAGCACGCCTGTCTGATATTGTTTCATGATACCAGATTTATCAGCAATTATTTCATGGATCAAAGGATATCAAAGATTTTTCGAAAGTTCTTTGCAGGCTTTGGCTGTTTTTTTTAAGACTTCACAACGATCAGGAATTTAATTGAAGATCTTCCGTAAATTATCGATTCAAGTAACGTATCTCTGATCTTTGTTATCAGATTGGTCAGACATTATTTCAAAGGCCTTCACCATATCAATGATCTTAAAATCTCTCTTATGTTTCGAGGACTTCCTCGATTTTCAGTAAATCAATCAGAAGATCAGGGGACTTCTTTGAAGTCCCATGAATTCCTTTGAAATTTCGTAAATTTCTTTTAAGTGTCATAAACTTCTATGTAGTTCCGTAAACTTTGCCTCAGTTTCAAGGACTTTATCGAAGATCCGTGTATCTATTTGAACTTCTGTGAACGTTTCTAAAGTTCCAAAACTCTGTGAACTTCTTGGAAGTTCTGTGAACTTCTCTAAAGTATCATGCACTTCTCTAAATTACCGTGAACTTCTCTAAGGTCCCATCAACTTCTCTAAAGCAGACTTCTTATAAGTTTTGTGAAATGCTATAAATATCCGAGAACTTCTCGTTCAGTGAATTTCTCTAAATGGCTCTTTTAAGTTTTTGAAAAATCTCTCGTTAGTTCTCTGAAGTTTCGTGAGCTTTCCTCCGTAATCTTCTCTGAAGCTTCAATGATTTCTTGAAATAACGTGAACTTTTCTAAAGTTCCGTGAACTTGTTAGAAATTCCATAAGCCCCTCTAAAAATCCATAAACTTCTTTGAAGTTCCGTGAACTTCTCTGAAGTTCCGAGAACTTCGCTGAAGTTTCGAGGACCTATTTGAAACTCCATAAAAACCCCTTGAAGTTCCGTGATTTTTTTCGAAGTTTCGTAAACGACTCTGAAGTTCCGAGAACTTCTCTAAAGTTCCGAGAACTTCTCTGAAATTTCGAGGATTTATCTGAAATAGCACCTCTACAGTACCGTAAGCTTCCCTAAATTACCGTGAACTTATCTAAAGTTCTATAAATTTGTTCAAAAGTCTCTTGAAAGTTTCGTAAAAATCTCTCGTCACAGCAGTTTCGTAAGCTTTCCTCGTTGTCTAAAGGTTCAATGATTTTTCTGAAATTACTTCTCTTAAGGTCCGTGAACTTTAAAAAAAAATCCATACGCCCCTCTGAAAGTCCGCAAACTTCTCTGAAGCTTCTAGAACTTCTCTGAAGTTTCGTGAACTCCTATGGAGTTTCGAGAACTTCTCTAAAGTTCCGTGAACTTCTCTAAAGTTCCGTGAACTTCTCTGAATTTCCAAGAACTTCTCTGAAGGTTCGAGAACTTATTTGAAACTCCTTAAACCCCTCTGAAAATCCGTAAATTTCTCTGAAGCTCCGTGAACTCTTTTAAAGATTCGTGAACTTCTATGAAGTTCCGAGAACTATCCTGAAGTTTCAAGAGCGTTTCTGAAGTTTCGAGGATATAGCACCGAGAACTTCTCTAAATTAAAGTTCTGTCCAGTTAGATTCCGGAATCACTTATTGTGTTGCAGTGGCACGGAAAGTGACCGCTGTTTAGCGGCTCTGGGTGCGCGTCTCAGATGACCAAAATGCGGAACAAATGTGCCAAGGAAGTTGACTCCGGAGATGTGCAGCGTTTGATGGGAGAAATAAAGAAGAAAGTGCAAATTTTCATTAGAAACGCAGAAAAATGATTTGTATTGATATTTTTTCCTAAAATTACAGGGAATTCCCTTTGTTTTGATGTATTAAACTTATTTGTACGTCAATCCATTACCGAGATACATGATGATTTGCTTATTCCGGATTCTTAATGGACATAGCGTTACAGCGAACTTCTTTAAGATGCCGCAAAGTTTTTAAAGTTCCATGAAGCTTCCTGAAATTCCGTAAAATTTTCTGAAGTTCAGAGGACTTCTCTAAAATTTCGTATACTTGTCAAATAATTATCTCGTAATATCTGAGGACTTCTCTTTAGTTCTAAAGTTTTCTTTGAAGTTCTAAGGACTTCTCTGAAGCTCCGAAGACATATCTGAAAGTCCGTGAAATTCTTTGCAGTTCCATAAATTTCACTAAAATTTTCTCTTAATTTCATTTGATGACTTCTCTGAAGTTCCGTAAACTAATATCATCTGAGAACTTCTCTAAGATTCTGTGAATTTCTCTGAATTGTCAGAAACATCTTTGAGGTTCCAAGGACTTCTCAAAAGTTTCTAGCACATTTCTGAAGATTCGTGAGCTTCTCTGAAGTTCCGTGAACTTCTCTGGTATTTTTTTAGTTCGAGGGTTTTTCTGAAATTACGTTAAATCAGCTGAGGACTACTCTGAAGTTCTGTAAACTTCTCCGGAGATTCGAGGGCTTCTCTAAAGTTCTTGGAACTTTGCTGAAGTTTTCGAAACTTCTCTGAATTTTTATAAACGTCTCTACTCGTCGTGCGAAGATTTCTGAATTTCATCACAATTGGCAGCAGCTTAAGGTGTGCCCAGAATAACTACATTTGCTACAAAACACTAGAAAGTACGAACAAAAATCTTGACAACATATTTGATTTGTGATCTAACTGAACCTTCCAGATTAGAAATGATTGAGCATGGGTATGAGCATGAGAATGATTGACAGCCCAAGGTTGCAAATCCGCGGATGTCACATCAGCTGTATTTACACAGGGAATCAACAGATGATGCTTGGGACTAGCATATATCCTCAATGTGACAAACTTTCAAACTAAGAAAGTACTGACGGTGGCCTCACCCGAATGTAGGTCAAATAGGGATGGGCTAGGAATGTGTTGATTTGACACTCGCTTTATTGGAAGCTGAGAAATCCTCTGCGCTTCCACGAGAAATCACTGAAGTATTTGATAAAAAGGATAGGTGAGTAGCAGAGTTTATTTTGAGAAATAATACGCTAAATTCAAGTGATACCTAGTAAAATATGAAAATATTAGTACCGCTTTCTTCTTTACACCGATTTATACAGGGTGTGTCAGGAAAATATGCGAAAATGTGTGAACATTAGTATTGGGTTAATTTGTGTAAATAATGATTTTTTCCAGTTGATAGTTTATTTTTTTATGATTACTTTCAAGTGCTGATTCAGAACATCGGAATTGTTTTATTGAGAATTTGTGAAAATATACACCAAAGAAATGATTAGGAGTTTGTCCAAGTAACCATGAGGCAGTAATAGCATGCATATAAAGGGCATATGTATTACGTCTAGTGCATCATTAGAGTTAGATTAAAGTTGATGTTTTGACAATTTTGCTATTATTGCTTGCTGTAGTTGAAAAGGGGACTTGAAAAAAAATCGCATTTTTTACTGCCACACCCTGTACAGAAGGAATGCTGATGGACCCATTCACAAAGTGTGGCGTTGGGATTTCATTGGAAAAATAACGCGTAATTTTAATAACAATTTGGCCCAATTTGAATCAGCGGTAAGGATGTTGATGGGGCCACTTACAAAGTGCGATGGTGGTTGAGAAAACAAAGTAATTTTTAATAACGCTTGTGACTGCTTTGAACCGATTTAAAACAACAGGATTGGTGCCGTTAGGACCACACACAGTTTGAAAGTGGGTTTTCATTAGGAAAACAGGGTAATTCCAGCGGCTAAATAGTCCAGAAGAAAATGGATATAGTTTTGGGCTCAGGAAGTACCAGCACATCGGTCCCAACCCAAGTTTAGTGGAATACCTGTAACTAGAAAATCAGAAAAACCATTCGATCTTCAATCATTCTTCCGGGCTGGGCAGTGATCTTCGAACCTAGTAGATATAAATTCATCATCCTGTGAGAAAAATAAGCAAAGAGAAATAATTACAGTTGAACCCCGAAATTCAGATGTGAGGTGTTCATAACAACTGTCGTAACCTTTTGCTGAGCCTCGATGACAAAAAGGATAAAACGGGACGACCACGCTATTAAGTGCAATGAAGGTAAACACTATGTTTGCCCGTTCATTTCTCGTTCATCCTTGTCCTTGGTCATGAAAAATGTTGATGGCTGCTAATTTGATTTGGGGAATATCGGTGGAAATTATGTCCGGTATACCAATTTGAACCGATTTGATCAAACAGTAGCAATACTCTTATCGTCACAAAGTGGTCATGGTTTACTTATTGAGAAAACGATGTTATTTTTTTTAAACAACGCTTATTAGCCGCTTTGAACTGGTCCTAAACAACAGTAAGGATGACGTTGGGGTCACTAAAACATAGCTAATATTTCAAAAAGTTTGAAAGCCAATTTGAATCAATTCATACCAACAGTAAAGACCAACATTGGTCGATACCCAAGAAACACCAAACTTGTCATGATTAGTTACAGTAACTTGATTGTAACCTCATTGAGTCACATTGAAGTTACTTCAACTGATTTGCAACAAGTGTGCTGTTAGGGTATCGTTATAGGGGAAAACCAAGCGGTTTTCAAAATATTTTTAATGGCTATTGCGAACCGATTTGAACCAATAATAGGGATACTATTGGGACTTCGCTGAAGTCTGACGCTGAATCCTGCAGAAGCCTGAAACATGAGACTTAGGAAGAAATCCGAGAATCTCGGAAAAACAGGACAATAAATTGGAAAACAAAAGCATTATCATAATATCTAAAATATTTACCCATGACTCAAGAGCAGCTCAGTTGTTTATATAAAAATTGCTAGATTTCATTAAACAAAACTCAATATATTGCTCAAAAACTATTATCATGTCAGATGGAGCAGCGGCCCATTATAACAACAAAAAGAACTTTGCCAGCGTGTGCAATTTCACGTCCGTGTATGGATTGAAACGTCTCATGAAAAGGAGCATGTAATGCTTTTAGTGATAGTCTCGAAACGAATGGCAAGAGAGCATAGCCGTGCTTCAAAGATTATGGAAAACACAATCAGATAACTCCTTAAAGCACAGCACGGACTCCGTGTCCGTGCTTTAACCTACCCCGCAGTGGGATGTTAGGCAAAAATGTCGTTGGTTCGAGTATCACTGTACACATGCCCTTTTCGCTCAATTTTCCTAAAACATCTGCTATGTTTCCGAGCCTGCCGCACACTAGCGGAACTATCAAAAACTTTCCCTTCATATCTTTCAATTCTAGCCAAAAACATTGTTGTTCACTCTTGGTGCCTCATGGTGATGAGCGAACATCTCCTTCAACATCATATGAAACTATGTTAATTACTAATGGGTGAAAATTTACATATAAAACATAAATAAAATAAAACCCTTACCAAGCAAAAACCTATGAGTTTTCATTGACATAAACGATATTTCGAAAATTCATATAACGTCATATTTGAATCGTCTTTAAATGGATATGCATCAGATCTTATCAAATTAGAATTTTCTAATATGATGAGACTTGATGCATATCCATTTAAAGACGATTCAAATATGACGTCCGCTATTTTTTTAGATTGATCAGCCCCCGTCTATCACAATTTTGTCCATACTTTTTACACATTCTGTAACAAATCTTGACCTTCTTTAAGCCCTTCAAAGATATACCAAGCCATATGTGAATCGCCTCTAAAAATAAGAATATCCGAAAAAGCAGATATGAATTATTTGTACTTAAACGTACACTTTTGGTTCTGTTTTACTGATGTAAAGGGAAATTTAATGTTTTTGACCCTTTTCAAATGTGAGTCTATATTATTACTGTTTTTAACCAAATGTTCAATTCTTTATGACTGCTGAATGTTATTGTATTCCATAGGGGTAAAAATAGGACATGAAAAAGTTGTTGTGAGAAAAAAAATCCTTTAAAGTGCCCATCCTGCTATGTATCGCGAACTTTTAGATAGTTATATTGCCTTTATTAAACAAAAATTCGTTCAATTCTTAGATAGTCATTTTGTGAAAATGCACTTTAAGTTTTAACATATATTTAACATATATATAACTTAAACGTACACTTTTGGTTCTGTATTACTGATGTAAAGGGAAATGTAATGTTTCTGACCCTTTTCAAATGTTAGTCTAGATGATTACTGTTTTTTTTCAAATGTTCAATTCTTTATGACTGGTGAATTTTATTGTATTCCATAGGGGTAAGAATAAGTTGTTGTGTGAAATAAATATCTTTTAAAGTGCCAATCCTGCTATGTATCGCGAACTTTTTAGACAATTATATTGCCTTTATTAAATAAAAAGTCCAATTCTAAGATGGTCATTTTGTGCACTTTAAGTTTTAACATATATTTTTTAGCGTGTAAGAATCGACTTTACAATTTTTACAATTTTTTTCATAAAAGTAGAGACAATTTTCTAAAAGTCACCGATACATCACTTTTTTGTATGTTGTTTTTTCTTTTTGAGTTGTGGTGATTCAAAACAAATCGATCAAAAAACTTAAGCCTTTTTCAAATGGTAGTCTAGATAAATTTTGAAAAAAAAACAAAGTAAGCAAATTTCCTTAAAAAGACATAGTCTACACAAAGTTTCATTGGATTATGAGAAGGTGCTGCCAAAAACTGGATGAGTTATCGTGAAATTCGTCTAATAATGAACGAAATGGATTTTGTAAAAACAAACCAATCGCTGCTTCCCTTTTATTGTACTCATGCATGTTGGTGTTGCTGCTGGGATGAGCGGAAATAATTTATCTATCCCAAAATAAAATAAAAATTAAAGTAATGTTGACATTGATAACTTCATTTTGTGATCTGATTATTTTTAGGGGACCATCCATGCAAAAATTGTTTGTTGTCGACACAAAATATTTGACGATGGATGGGGCAAAAACGAAAATGATTCTTCCACTGAGAGCTTGAAAGTGCATTTAGAACACTAAGTGAAGAGTTTTGCAATCCAAATTAAACTCGACTAGCCAAACTTTCATATTACAGAATCGGCTTCTTCCGATAAATCCCAAATGTTTCAATATATTTACCCTGCCGAAATTGGCACTTCATCGTGCCCGGTTTACTCATTCATCATGGTTCACATCGTTTTGAAAGTGGTATCCCATCAAAAGCACCACTTATCTCCATTACGTTGGTCGGCCATTCGCCGTTCGAGGGACAGGAATCACTATACCCGTTCTGGAATCCACAACCGACAGTATGAGCTCGCTGCACGACAAACGAATAGGCTTAAGCCTTGCTTGCTTGCATCCTTCAGCAACACTCCAGACTCCGGACGATCACCGATTCATTCATCCTCGTCATCTCTCAGCGGCAATTATTTTAATGAACAGAATGACAATTAAACGAATGAAGCGAGTAATTGCCAGTCCGCTTTATAAAACAGACGAGATCAGGACAAGGACATAAACGCGGGTGGATATCGTAGAAAATTTGTTGCCTTGGTTACCAGCTATATTATGGCGCTTGGTAGTCATCTCTTTTTCTGTGGAAATCTTCATCGCCATGGTCTATTGTTTAATAATTTCGAACAATTTTTACACATTGATTGATAGCCGAGAACCATCCTATCGTCCCACGTGGGCTCCTCATCAGCTGCATCCGCGTATCAGCAGAAAAAAAAATCAGTAGAACAGGATCCTCAATCATACATCATCGACACGCTCGCACAAATTTCCCAATTTCCCCACGGACGAATCAACGCTAAAGTAGGCGCTGATTTTTCGCGCTACCCCCTTTGAAGTGTACCAATGCGTAAAATACACCCGCAATCATTTTACTCATGATTTGTTCATTTTATGTTGTGCCCTTTTTTGCCGACTTTTTCCTTGGTGACCAATTGGAATAAACAGAAACGCGCTGCAGTTTATTGTATTTTATTAATTTTTCAATGATGGATGTGCATTTCGGCCCCATTGCGCTCCGCTGTACATCCATCAACGACCGGTTCGGCCAATTTTCTGCCACTTACGTTCGAATGGGAATTTCGGTTGCCCGTCGAGAGTAGCCTCACACATACACACATTCGCACTCTATTATAAACAACATAAATGGCTCCACTGCTGTTAATCAAACTCAGCCGAAGAGCAAGTCACACGTCCAAACTGAAAACACAAAAAAAAACGAATCAAGGAAAATTGTTTTATATGTTGATTATTTTTTACTCACTATTCAATTTTTTATTGTCGCTTCCGAGAGGGGGGCCACTTGGACGCGCTTTCATATACGAACACTTTATTTTATTTCACATCGGTTTAATTTGAAAGAGCAAGGGCTGCATCCCTTTTTTGGACATCATCACTATCCCTGCCAACTGCGGTACCTTTGACTGCCGGCCTTGACTGAGCACTTGGGGAAAGGCTGAAGGAGTTTTGTGGTTAGTATTTTCAAAAGCTTTAAACCAATATCTCGTTGTCTTTCTTACGGATTTCAACATGTTTTTAACGTTACAAAGTAGTTACACAAATTATCATAATAAATTAGTTAATAGCTTTTCACAAACAATTTTTTTTTCTCCGTGCCACTGATTTCCCGAAAGTTGATTGAAAAAAATGGTTTTATTTAATGAATTTTTATTTCGGCAGTGCAAGGGATCACACAACGCGGAAAACCGAACGTGCCCGACTCTACTCTGCGCTTCACTATACTTACCCCCGATGCTGTTAAAAAGGATCATTCACATCGAGTAACAGGAGCAAGTAGAGTGAGATCTAATAAAAAGCAGAATGATGCGTTCCCGCGTCCACAATCCGTATCCTCCACCATGTTTGCCTCGGCGATTTAACGCAGGATTCGTGTGAAAAGATGTTGCGTCAATCGGGCACCAGTTTTTGAGTGAATAGAAAATTGTTCTGCTATTCCCATCATATGCACGCAATTCATCTTTTTTCAGATAATTTCGTAGGCCTATAAAATAGGGGAGAATGTTTATCTCGTTTTATTTGCCACGATAGCCGTTCGCAATAACCGACCGTGTCAGGCCTCATTTTAGACTGCTGGATTCAAAAACTGCGGAAATGACGTAAAAGGGTATTTGTTTTCGTTTTATTATTTCATTGGAACTGGAGCAGTCTACGGTGTCGGTTCCATGCTGAATTTCGAAGTTTGGAAATTTTTTGATAATGCGCACTGGCTACATTCCCGGATACGTGTGTGCGGTTTTGAGTGACACAATTCAGGATTCTTTTGAATGACGTCTTCATTAAAAAAAAAAGTATACAAACATTTTAAATAGCAATTTCATTGCTTTTTTTAGAGATTTTCTGGCCAGCTGGGGGTGAATTAAGAGGCGAATCACTTTTAAAGTGCACATTGAATGTGCATTTAATGTAACATGCAAGGTTCCCACCATGTAATCAGCACCACAAAATAGCTTGATCAATTTGAGTTATACTTCTGAGTTCACAATAACGCTATATGAAGAGCCAAAAACAAAGGGGTGGAGCCGTAAGCAGATTCCCTTCACTACACAGACCTTTAGCATGAGAATCTCCTTCCAACGGTATGGAAACAAATCGAACAGTCCAATTAACAATGCTTATTAAATTTTCCACAGAACGGTTGTTTAGAACAATAAGAACATTTCTTCTCACTTAAAATTGTTCGAACTTGATTCGAAACTGTTGCAACTTGATTCACGCTCAAATTATGAGGTATGACGTAAAAGAACTCTATTGTAACAGAATTTTTCGTGATTTTTAATGTGTGCTAATTATTTTTATTTTGCTGTTACGTCATTATACAACTGTTTAGTTTTGGATAGCAGGATTAAGAAAATAGGTCAGAAATATGATGTGTTAGTTGAGACTTGCATGAAGTTTTAATTTGCATAAAATCGTAGTTTTTCTTAATCGTGCATTTGAAAAACTTGAACACCCCTAGTTTTGTAAGTGTATGCGTAAGGAAAGTTCACTCTATTTTGTTTTTGCCATTTTCTATCCAGTTGGCAAAATGGCGTCGAAGCAAGAAAAGCGGCGTTTCAAAAGCTTGCATGCGTATAAGCAACATAGTGGAATTAAAAGGAATTTGCTCGAGATTACTAGCGAAAATTTAAAAAAGTGTTTCAAGGTTTAATTTCTTATTTTATTTTTTAAATGATCAAATGAAGTGTTAAATTTTGAATTCTCCTAGTTTCCCAATCACAATCGTTCTACTAATACGCTCAAAAAAGTTTTTTTTTTTAAATAGTGTTTAAAAAAAAGTGAAAGTAAACATCCAAATTATTCAAACACCGATTTGGCAAAATCGCTTAATATTGCCAAATCAACCGTGAATAGTATTGTAAAAGTGTTCGGAGAACTCTGACGACTGCCAGGAAGCCGGGATAAGGAGGAAACAGAAACCAGGAAGCTGCAGCGACCAGAAAAATCGTGGCCAGCATTTTCAAACACAATCCCAACCTTTCCATCAGAGATATCGATAACAAATTGGGAAAGTGCCACACAACAGTGCAAAGGAACGAGCCGGACTGTCAACATTTGAGGTTACAGTGACACCAAATTGAGGTTATAAGCAAATCACAATAGCTAATGGAAGAGTTATACAAGAGTTTGTTGACCAAGCTTGATTGCGGTGTAATGGACGATGAAACATACGTCAAAGCTGACTTCAAGCAGCTCCCAGGTCAAGAGTTTAACCAACAATCAATATGCAACTAGCGATTTGAAATTGGTTCACTGTTGTAGAACCCCTTGGTCCGAAATACACCTTGAAGTCAGCACCTTGCTGTACATATTTGCGCCTTTGTTTTGATTAGCTGTGTTATTTTGACAGAAAATTTGAGAGTGTGTTCATGTGAGTTCATTATTGGGGGCGCATTATTAAGCTTGGGACCGAGCTTGGGACCGATGTTCTAGTACTGACTGAGCCAAGAAAAAAATCATTTTTGTATGGGACCTACTGGTCTTAGAGTTAGTCTATGGTTTAACACGGCTACCGGAAAAGGAAAGGCTTCAGATAAGTTCCAGATAAAATTCCCGAAAAAGTACTTGGTTTGGCAGGCAATTTGCACCGGTGAGTTAAAAAGCGAAAGTTTTGAGACGACTAGCACTGTCAACCAGGATATTTAGGTTAAAGAATGCTTGCAAAAACGCTTATTGCCTTTCTTGATGAAACATAGTTGTTCCGTGCTGTTCATGCTAGACCTCGCTTCCTGCCACTACGGAAAAAAATAGCGCAGGAATGGAATACCGCCGATAGTATGCAAAGCGAACTCAAAGAGCAAAACCCTCCAAACTCGCCGGAACTACGCCCAATTATAAAAAAAACATTGGGCGTAGTAAAGAGAAACGTCAAGAGAACTAAAAAAACAGGCTTTCAACATCAAATAAGGTGGATATAACAACACTTGACGGAAGGTGTGAAACGTAACGCCCGATAATTGGGTTATCATTTTGACCCTTCTTCTCCTCTTATGGTTAAGAAGTATCTGGTGCCTTGAATACAAGAAGCTGCAACGAAATCTGTGGTAGACTTTTGTACTTATCATTGACTGTATTTTTCATTTCCGGTTTGCAAATAGATATTTTACCAAATCTGATCAGATCTGATTCCTGCAGCGATTTGGCTAGTGTCTGATTTGTAAAATTTCATAACAAGCTTTTTCAGAATACCTCCAATCAAGATTTTGGTGAGTTGCTGCTATCGAAAGGAAATGGCTAGAAAGGAACGAAAACGTGCATAAGAACGGAACCACAGAGCTCTACACTTTAACACTTTACAACATGTCTTCAACCGAATGGAGATCATGTTTTATAGATACGAATGCTTGTAGTATTTTTCATTTACATAAATATATTTAAAAAATCATGGGAATGGGAGGGACCACCAGGGCACCCGATTGAAGCACTCTGGATGGGAAGAGTTGGAATACCAACTCCTTATTGCTAACAGTTTGTGAATAGAGGGTGGGCTTTTCCCGCCCATTGGGGCATCGTTATGTTAGATAGCTCTCTCATATGACCAATTGTTCAATCTTGTTGCTGGCAGGAGATTCTTTACATCCCTGTGGAAACGTATAAGTGATGTTGCCTATCGATCCACCCGTTTGGCCCTTCATACAATGGCATGATTAGGATAATCGGTGGTTATTAAAGCTTGATCAAGTCTACCAGGGAGCCCATTGCTGTCGGACTTAGTTTCAGTGCTACAATGGGTGATAGTACATATCATACATCATCATATAATCAGGTGACAGTATCCGCACACGTTGATAGCGAAGCTCTTCCAGATTAACCAGTAGTATGTCAACTATGAGACTCAGCTCGGAAGGTCTCTTGCTACTAAGCATTTACCGGAATTACAGACAGTAACGTTACACTATCCACAAACTGTTAGCAACGAGGAGTTGGCATTACCATTCTCCCCGTCCAATTCACGCCAGTTAGGTGCCCTGATGGTCCCTCCCATATTCCAATTTTATGCATTTATATGAAAGAGAATATATTATATTTATGTTAAATGTATACATCTGAAATCCACTGGCCACATACACATCCACAAAGAGAAATTACCTATATGAAAAACTTTCACTTTTTTAAAAACACTTTTTGATAAATCACTTTCCAGAACGTATAAATAAACGGTTGTTATTGGAAAACTCGGAATATTTAAACTAACACTTCACTTAGTCACTTTTGACGTAGGACAATACTGGGGTACAATTGAAAAAAATATCTATTGCACCGTCACAAAACGCGGTCAGGTTTTAAACGTTAATATCTCAGTCTTTTCTCCAAACAAATTTCAAAAAATTTGCACCAATCGATCGGAAATATTTCTACGCGTCGATTCCAATATTGAAAACTAATGATTTTCAACATTAAACTATTTGAAATAACGCAAACATAAGGTGATGTCTTATAATGCCGATATATCAGAGTAAATTTACTCTATGCACAGTACTGTAGACTTTCAAGTCCTATCCTCTGTTCTGGTTCGCTGGAAGTCATCACGAGTGGAAGTTTGTACTCACAACAGGTAGTTTTTCGATTGATTTTTATTTCGTGTTGAAATTAACTCTAGCCCTAACGCTACACAATTCTACATATATTTAAAATAATGGGAGGTGCCTGGACTAATCGATTAGGCCAATCGGCAGTTGCCGTTTGGCGATCGATATGTATTCCGTATGTAAATAGATAAATGCAAGATGCGCGTAAAGGAATTTTGTTCTCACAGCTGGTTCCCAAGCTAGCGGGAAGGTCTGTAATTTGATCTTCTTGCTTGCGTGGTTCCGCTGGGTATAATGCACTTATTATGGTGCAATCGATTTAATGGGAATTGTAAAATAGCTTATGCCAAAAATGTTGATGGAGCGAAATGACTTAACAAGGCAAACGGTTCATGGGAATGTCACAGTACTTTCCTATCACAGACTTCAAGTTTAAGTAAGAACATCTCCTATGCATCAGTTAAAAATATTTGATGGGAGTTATCATTTTGCTGAAGTCTTTCGACAATCTAGAAGATGTGTCAGCGCTTGGCTGCGCACCATCAAGTCGTCCGGCACACTCTACTACCTAGCAACAAGTCTGGCCGTGACAAACTTGCAGTCGGATTGCAGTTCCCACTCAGTCGCATTCACCGTCTGCTCCGGAAGGGCACTACAATGAGTGTGTTGGTGCTGAAGGCCCCGTCTACCTCGCTGTGGTGATGGAATGCCTGGCGGCTGAAGTCCTCGAGTTGGCGGGAAACGCCACCTGCGACAACAAGCAGGCCAGAATCATCCCAATTATGAAACATTATTTAAATTAATAACTCACAGCAAATACAAATGATAGCTCCAGATGGATGGACAATATAATCATAAGCATAGATCATCCTCAAATGACTGGAAGAAACATGAAATAAATAGTGATTTTAGATCATCTAAATATGATATAAATTTAACTCAATGTTCAACATTACATTCTGATAACAAGCCTAGATGTGAGAAGGAGCTGATCAGGGATGCCATATTTACAGACATGTCTATGAATTTGCAGACGTTTCAGATTTTCCACAGACATTTTATTTATGTGCAGACTTTTACAATCTTTTGAAATATTTATTAAATTTCAAATAAAGGTATTCTTTGAAGTTTGGATCTAAAACGTACGAGGATCTGCACAGTAAGAAGCTTTATTGAAATATATTAAACGAATGGGTATAATTTATTTTGAAGGTAGTAATTCTTGAGAAAACATAAGCGGTGGGTTTGAAACTGCAATTTTCTTATCCATCCAACAACATTTTCACATCTCCGAATTCATAAATGTTCACTGCTATTGTCACCATAAAAATTACAGTCAAAGCGTTAGAAATGTTGGTCCATTGCCATTAAATCACAACGAAAATCAACTTTTGAAACAATAGAAATCATATTTGAGAAAATTACCGTCAAAAAGATGTCACTGAGTATTTTAACCAAGAAGCTATCAATTCTATCTATAAACAAAACCATAAATACAAGCTTTTAAAAATACATACCTCCGTTTAAAAATACGAGTAAAGTACAGTTAGATAAGTCCAAAGTGAGGGGCTTTAAAAAAATCTTATATTTTATACTATACTAGATATCTTATACTAGACTGAAATACTGCGTAAAATACATAATACGCAAAAAAACACTCAATACTCCATTAAATACACGTAATACCTTTTTAATACCGATTGATAAATCGAAGACACGCAAATTGACGACCCCTCGACTCTAACCACAAAAATAAAAATTTACTTGAACGATTTATTTCATATCAATAAGTTTCATTATACTGTTTTTTTTATTAATTAAAAAAAAAAAAAACTTTTGAATCCAACTCCTAAATTTATGTTTCCAAAAATTTACTCTATATTTTATTGTTATTCAATGATAATATTTGGAGATAGAAAGTTAAAGTCAGTTGAATTTATCAAATGAAAACTAAACTTAAAACTGATTTAAAAATATAAAACTGGAAAGAACGTTATTGGAAGAAAATAAACTATAGAAAATTGTGTCATCTATACGAATGCTTTAAACTTTAGTGTCACTTTAAAAATATTTAAAAAAAACAATAGTGTAAGATTACATACAATAAAGCAATACATGCAAAAACGTTAACATAATCACACATGTAACGAAAATGACATAACTCGCTCTTTTATCACGTCTTTTCGTTGAAAGAAGCCTAATTTTACAAAAAAAACAGAATTGTTCAAATACTGTTTGAGACATTCTCAGACAATCCCAATTTTATTACAGATATTTGAAAAAAAAAATATCTAGCATCCCTGGAGCTGAAGAAGACATTCACTCCAGTACACGCGAACAAATGCAAAATACACAAAGTCAAAATTTGAGCGAACTTCGTCAGCAGGTAGGAAACTGATGGTTTTCTAGATGATGTATTTTAAATTTTCAAAATGACCGTAAAAAATACAATCCATTTCACAGGTGATTGTTGCCTACTGAACATCAGTTCTGTTAATTGTAAATCAACAACATATATGGCATATGTACTGCTACACTACATTTTGTTTTTAAGTGATAGACGGGCCACGTGAAAAAACCGTAAAAAAAGTAATTACGAGCAAATCGCCTACAAAATTTCGCGCAAATAGAAATTAATTTCGTAAAAATAACAGTTGTCCCAAGTAACACACAAAACATCTTTTTAGAATGATTTATAATTCTTTGTATTATAAATGCATTATAAACGTATTGCACAACATGTCAAGTTTGGAGCGGTTTGTTACTCTCGAATTCTATATCACTCTGACAAG